>QGOA01004217.1:0-29022 GCA_003313075.1 Termitomyces sp. MG16
GGGTATTGGTCTGCTACCAAGAGAAAAGTTCTTATGCTCAAAGCTAAACATTGACAACTACAGCTTAAATGGGCTCAGAAGCATCAGAACTGGACTATAGAGGACTGGAAAAGAGTGTTGTGGACAGATGAGACAAAGATTAACAGGATTGGGTCAGATGAGAAGCAGTATGTGTGGAAGCTACAAGGCGAAGACATTTCAGACTGAACAACTACACCTACTGTGAAGCATGGAGGAGGGAATAATCTCATGGTATGGGGCTGTATGAGTTGGAATGGGGTAGAAAAGCTTGTAGAGGTGGTGGGGATCAGGTGATGGAGCAAAGGAAAACTTTGAGAAGTTGGAGATGGAGGAGGGTGCCCACTACTTTCAACAGGACAATGACTCTAAACACAACTCCAAGAGGGCTGACAAGTGGTTTGAGGACAACAACTTTAATGTCCTTTGGTGGCCAGCCCAATCCCCTGATCTCAACCCTATTGAACATCTCTGGGAGTACCTTAAAGAGCAACCTAGGCAATATGAAACACCTCCTTATGGTGTGCATGAATTATAGGAGAGGGTTACAAAGGAGTGGGATGAAATACCACCAGAGGTATGCCAAAGACTAATAGAAAGCATGCCTAGAAGGATTCAAGCAGTTATCAATGCAAATGGAGGACATACAAAGTACTAGATACTAAAATTAGAGATGCTCAAAAAACTGTCCCAATGAGTGAATATTTTAAAATGGCTATTGCTCCATCAGTTTTGATTTTGATTACATAAACCTACATTTATTTTGTAGCTACGATGCCATAGTATTTTACATGATTTAATCAAAATTTTATGTACTTCCCATCCTTCATGCCAATGTCATCTTTCAAAAAGTATGAAACATTGGGACAGTTTTTTGAGCCACTGTACCTGTAGTGGTACTTTCTGAGTTCTACAACATCCAGGCTGGATTATATAGGTCACCAAACACTTTTTTTTCTCAGAAGCATAATGTGGCTGCTGCAACTTATTAGTTGCTTTCTGTAGGGTTACACATTTCATTTAGATACATTGATATCTCTGACACTCTGTCAGTGCAAACAAGTGTTTATTTTTGTTATCATGAGTGTAGTAATCACTGTCATATACATCCACTGCAATGTATTCACCATCAATGTGGGTGCTTTCAGCATCATCCACTCCTTGCGGCTCCTTCTCAGCCTCTTTGACAACTTCTTCTTTGTTGTCATTGACAACATCACTCAGAACTGTGGCCATATAGGCCATACAGATTTGTGCCTTGAAAGAAGCAGAATATTCCTTAGCAAAATACTCAACCCTCCCACAATTATAGCATCCTGGAGAGTCCTCTGCAGGCCTTCTCTGAATTGCTTCTATAGCCATATTAGATTTGCTTATCATACATGCTCTAAACACTGAACTCTCTTTAGCTGTTATCTGATTTTGACCTGAATAGAGTCAACTATCTTTTGCTGGCAGATATCTTGCAGATTTTAGTTTAGGCTGCTGGCCTACCAGTATTGTCTTGCAGATGACAAATCACAGGTTGAGATTTTTCTCCACTTTTGACCATTTGGCAAGGAAGGTTCTCACCTTCACTGCTTGATGATTCACTAATGAACTATGTTTGCTTATAATGATTTGCAGTTCATGTCAACTGTTTATATCTAATGCATATACCAAGAACTTGGTCACTGTATTGACCTCTAGAGACAAGTTGTCATTGCATATCAACACCCTCCTCATATCTGCTGGTATTCCATCCAGAAATGTCTCTCTAATTGTATATTCATTTGAATAGATGGCTATATTCTGCACATGACCTACTAGGTCATTATAGAATGTCTGGATACTAGTTTTAGCATTGTACATTGCCTTTCTGAAGGCATTACAAGCTTTGTGCATAGTTGCAGCATTGACAAAATGATTATACAGTCCTATTAGGACCTTTTTAAACATTCAATGCAATTTATTAAAATTAATGTAGAGAACATGGTGGTGAAACCAATTCTGAGCCTCTTTTTCTATAACTTTGTGTAACACAAATATTTTCTCTTGGTCCATATTGTCGCCATCCACCATAGTAGCATGCTGCCAAGTAGTAGCATACATTTATGGCCCAGTCCTACAACTGAGAGAACCTATGCCCTCCTGCATATGCACATATATGCTTATCATCAGATTTGTAGGGACTTATCCCTGCAGGAAACTTAGACCTGACTCCAAGAGAATTATCCACAAGTTGAGTAGGTGGTCATGCATATGATCTATATAAATTTGTACTGCCTCATTCATTTCAGGCATATTTTTATGCAGATCATGAAGGGTGGACATCAAGAATGTCCAACAACTATAAAACATATGCTTATTTGCTATTCTTTCTGGCTGTAGTTTAGATCATGGCCTCACTTCTCAATTTGCTGATGGTCTATCAGACTGTCTCCTACCATTACAATGATTATTGTCATCTTGATTGTTCTGTCTACAATCATGACCTCTACCATTGTTACTATGATGATTCTGCTCTCCCTTGTTATAGTGATTACTACTACTGTCACTGCCTTCCAGATCTCTGTCCAGTTCAGCAGTTTGAGCAGCAAACTGTTGCTGCATATCATCAATAGATGTTACACCTTCATATCCTTCAAAAACTATCTTCTGATTGTCAATTAACAACTCACCATAATTGTACAAATCCTGGTTGCACATCCTCTGGTAATTCACATGTGTGTTCCAGTTGTCCATCAGGTAGATGCATTGTGCTAGACATCATGCTCACGTTTGTTCTTTAAAAATGTAGACCTTGTCTATCTCTTCCTTGATAATGATGATGCTTAAAAGTAAATCAGTAGCAGATACAATTTACAGCTACTGACCTGTATAAAATGCATTGGGTGTGCTAAGAGTTGAGGAAGTCCCAGACAGTTTCCAGAGAACAAGCCAGAAAATGAGTTGAACAGTAAGATTTGTTGAAGGTTGGTAATGAGTGTCAGTAAGGATGTGCAGCAAGGACAATGCGCTAACAACAAAGTGCATCTAAATAATAAGGAGATGTAAATATGAGTAAGTGTGGCAGAGGATGCAGCAAGAAAACTAGAGGCTTAGCAACAACTAAGCTGCATGATACCTGCCACAGGTGCAAGGCATGTAATTTCTGTAAGCATAACTACAGCAAGCAGACTAAGAATGTTCAGACAATTGATGACTATGAACTTAGTCAGCTCAAAAGAAATCTGAACTAGGAGGTGAATTAAGGGGTGTAAACTGTGATACCCTGTTCTCTGATCTAACTAGTGACAATAATAAATATTTATAGTAGAATAAGTTCACCGTTGCTAAGCAACTAAGCATTGCCAAGAAGCAGTGAACTGAAAAGAATGTAAGTAGTTGCCATTAAACTAAATATTGAGAGGTTAACAAGAATGCTATTTGTCCAAGTAAAGAGGAGGTGCCAAGTAGTGCCAGGTGTTAAAATGAAATGCCAGGCTATCAGTCACAGGTAAATGCCATCATTCCAACTAGTAAGCACTGCTGCCAGCTAGTAGTACCCATGGCTTGTTGATGGTATGATGCTAGCTGTCACTTGTTATTTCAGCTGCTGCTAGTACTATCACTAATCAGATACATTGCTTACAGTGCATGGCTATCAGGTAAGGCTTGAAATAAATAAATCACATGTGCTAAATTCAGAACAAGTGCAGCAAGATGTCCAGAGCTAATGCCAAGCCTGCTGTTGATGCACCTAGCCTGTGTAGAGTCCTATCAATAGTATCAGGTTCTGCTGAATTGGGGGCTTTCTAGGAAAGCAACGTCCTTATAAGGCAGACTTGATCTATGGATACTCAGGTGTCTGAACTCTGAGGCTAAGATTCCAAGGTTCAAGACACGGACAGGAGGTTCTTCCAGAGAAGGAAACTTGATCTGAGGGTTCTGAAGTTAGAGGCTGTGGGTTGGGTAGGAGTCGAGTCAAGAACCGGGGGTTCTAAGATGAGATCAGGTTAATAAATTGTAAGCCGTGAAGTGCATACCAAACTCAGAGCACGTGGTTATTTAAGTGTGCCAGTCAAAGCGTACCAGTCAAGCAAAGGGCACACAACAATTCAAGTTAATATCAAGACTAGCGAATACAGTGGGGAACTATGCTATAAGTATTATGGGGCCAGGTCCAGGTCTCTGGTATTTCGAGATGTCTGGGATAAGCTCTGAGAGGCATTGAGTAGCAGGAGAGGGACTGTATACCAGAATTGCACACATGGGATGCACAATTAATTGGCGCAGAGAGAGTCCTGATGCATGATGTATGATGGCCTGGAAGCGGGTAGTATGATCTGACCATTGATTAATGGCAGTTGATCCCAGAGTCTATGATGCAGGGTTGCTAGAGGTGCCAGGTGATGGTGGCCTTTGATGCATGTGATAGCAGTGTTGGTAGTCGTGATAGCGGGGTGCATTTGTGGGGTCAGAGAGAGGGTCCTAGATGGGGTTCCAGAGGTGTCTCAGGGTGGACCTAGAGGGGAGGGGAGGGGTCATGACAAATAGTGACTTGCTTTTGAGGTGTCTCAACCTCCTGAGCAGCAATTGGTACTTCTGGCTCTGCTGGAGTCATTGTCACAGTCTTCACTTCAGACAATGCCTGCTGAGGCACACTACTTATATTGTGTTGATAGTTTGTGGCATTCTAATGTCTGATATAGTCTTGCTGGAACTTATTTGCCTGACAAGATGCATTTAGCAATTCCATTGCACCTGCAATCAACAGCACTTATTGGTGCATGCTCATTTTGCATTCTACTGAGTTAGCCAGAATAGCCATTAAGACTGCTGATCCTCAAGCTGCTTTGTGCTTGAGATATTCTATGACTTTTAGTTCAAAAATACACACAAATAATTCAATATATTCTGTCAAATCTGCATGAGGTGCATCATGGCTTCTAGCAGCCAGTAACTGTAAATGCTTTACTATGTAAAGCTGCAGATGCTTTCATGTCAATTTCTTGGCAACCAATAAGTATTGGTCCAGCACCAGTTGTAACTAAATAGACAAGGTCAAAGTCAAATATGACCTCTTACTCTCCTTATTGTCTGAGGAGTCCAGTTTGGACTTTAAGTCCAAGGCTTTTCTGCCTTACCTGCAGCTGTTTGCTGACTCTTCCATGCAACTCCTGGTCTTTAAGCATCAAGGGCACCTTTCCTGGCTGTATGACATTGTTGTTCTTCTTGCTGACTCTTATTGCTGGTCCTTGCTGCTGCACATATATTGTTGACAATGACTGTCCTGGTCCAGCAGCAGTGTTTGCCATGTACTTCAAATGCTGCTCAGTTAGAGCAGTCTAAAATGGGGTGCTGTGCACAGAAGTGCTGCCTTGCACCAGCTTTAAATACTGTGTAAAGTCTGGTTGGCCTTCAGACTGAGCTGATGAGCTCTTGGGCAATACCAGATACATTAGTGAAGGCATTTGGCTTGCTGGTAGTGACACTCCTGAGACCACGAGTCTTTCTCCTGCTTCATCACCAGGCCTCACAATAGACATTATCCATGACACAAATAGCCCACCTGGCATTTCAAAGCTTGCACTAGCATCATAAGGTAACTTTTTATCCTGCTTTGGCAGAAGCTGATAAGTAGATGCAGCTTATGTCTCTACAGCTTGAGAAAGGTGGTCATCTGTATCTGAGAAAGGAGGGTCCAGATCAAGAGAGCCAGTCATGAAAGCATGTTTTTGACATGATGCCAACAGAAGTTGAAAGTTTTGATGAGTTGCCTAGTCAGTAACAAGCCTAGAGTCTAGAGCTGATAGCAGAAGATTTCAAAAAATGTAACTGCTGGTTACGAGTTAGAACCTTCTTGTGTATATCACACAATACTAAATTAGACCACTTTATCAGATTTGACTAGTACTAAGAGTGAATACAAGATGTTATCTTATGTGATACTCTATTGATCGGTAACAGCATTATTGATGTGTGCAATACACTGGCTCAAAAAACTGCCCCAATGTTTGGCCTTTTTGGAAGGATTCATGTGATGTGCAACAATTACATAAGCAAAAGATCGTAGAAAATCACATGACATACAACTACATTTTGGCTTTATAATGATGTATAAGTCATGTTATTTGGACAAGAACTCACTGATTAATAAATCAAACAAAATATTCAATCATTGGGGCAATTTTTTGACTCACTTTAATTTTCATATTTTCTCAATACTTTTCAGCAGTAGAAGATGGAAGCACCTTGTGAGAAGTATAAACAATGTCATGTGACCTTGTTTGTACTAATTTGACATGTTAAACTTCAATCAATCATCTTCTTGACACTCTACCACTATCATGCAACCTGTTTCTGCTACTACTTGCTCTTTTCTTGCTTCTCTCCTCAATGAGGGATATTCTCAGCATCAAATCCAAGCAAAAACTGGTCTGGGAAAGGGCACTGTGGGGAGGATTAGCAAAGAGCTGGAGAGCAATAAAGAGAATTATCCTGGAGATTGTCCTTCCAAGCTTATAGCATGTGACAAACAGTATATTATTCATCAAATTACTACTGAGAAGCTGGATAATGCTGTTCAAGCTACACAGTTTATTAATTCTGTCATCTCTAGTCATGTCAATCCTCAGACAGTCAGAAATGCATTAAAAGAGGCAGGCTTTTGCTCAGCAACAAAAAAGAAAGTTCCTATGCTTAAGCCCAACATTTTGACTTATCAGAAATTGATACAATGTTTAGCACTGACATTAATGCTCATGGCAGCTGTCAAAGATTTTTTGACCATATTCTGGAATGGCCTGGCCAATCAGGATTTATATTAAAAGTAAGAAAACTCATACAATTCTAAGTCAATTTAGAGTCACCATGTCCAATAGGCTATAACACCATTGATCACCATCATTCATGTGCTGTCAGTCACCATTGACAGGTCACCATTAACTAGAATCACAAGGAGAAGCACTAATTTATAGCGTCACAAATGGACTTATCTTGGAAATGCAGTAGCATATAGTATAAAAGATAGCTACTACACATGTATATAACAATGAATCATAACCCTTTGAGCACCAATGTCAGGGGACTCCTCATTTCTTCCTTTTCTCACTCCTTATCTCTTCACTCTTCTTCCATTCATTCTCTTATTTTTTCTGACATTATTTTATTTTACTGTTTCTATTCTTTCAACACTATCTGTTAGTACTACTCTCAGCCCTTGAGATGCTCTGGTTCTTTAGCCGCCATTCAGACAAGTGTGGGCCTACTCAGCACCGCTTCCAGACTGCTTATATAAGCCAGAGTTTGCCAGAGTTTGCTCCTTATTTGTACAAGTGTTTGTGTAGGCAATTTTTGAGTTTTTAAGGTTTTGTTGTACTGTACAGTTGTTTCCCATGCTTCAGAGGCCCCAGAAGCGTCCAACCTGGCATAGAGAATCCCTAGACTTGTTCTCTTTGAATCTCCCTCTGCCAGCCTCTAGAGGTTGCCCTTACAACCAAGTTACACTCAGCATTCAAATTGTGCTAGCTTGTTCTAACTTTGTCACCAAGTTAGGTGCTAGTTTTGTCTTTATTGTCTTCGCTAGTTGCAGTGTCACCTATGGGCACATTACATTGCATTATTCTTTCTTTTCTCAATATCTTTGCCTAGACTACAGTGCTTATGGTTAGCTAGGTAGTGTCTGAGGTGCTATCATTTAGTGCATCAACTCATTACATTTGCTTGAGCACACTGGGATTCTGTTAGGACTCCTCACAACTATACATGCCAGGCGCTGGAGATGGCATTGTACTGCATATTGTTTAGTGCACCCAACCACAGTTGGCATCATCATTGTGCATCAGCCAATGTCTGGAGGAATTGATGGATGCCAGTGCTAGGGTGATGGATGATGCTGATGGCTGATGGTGGTCAATGAGGCCAATTAGGGTCAGGTCCAGTTGTAGTGCTGGAGTGATAGGTGATGCTAATGGCTGATGGCAGCTGTTGGGTTTGAGTATGCTGGTCCATTGTCTCAGAGAGTGGTGAGGCCTGAGCTGGGGTTGTGAGGTGACTTTTGGAGTGAGGGCATTCAGGATGAGGGTGGGTCGTGACACCTGCTGACTATGGAGCAGTTGATGCAGACTGGGCCTCTGACTTGACAACAAGATGCAGTGTATCTGGATATGCATTTTTTGTTTACTCTAGCTTGGTTTCATAGTCCTCAGTTTGTCAATGTACAGTGGCCTTATTTTATCTTCCACAGAAGCTGAGTATATGTCTTTATCCCATGCTATGCATAAAGCATTGTCAATTTATTATTTCAGTACATTACTTAGTCTTCTGATTTCTTAACCTTTTTTTATTTACTGTAATAACAAGAGTGCTCTCAATATTGCAAACTCAGATTCAACAAATTCTAGATCAAACTTTGCTACTGATGGTTGTGTTAGACCAAGTCTGTCTGGGTTGTTTCAGTTTTGCTTAGTGATCATGTGATCCATGAATATAATGCAACAACATGGCATTTACCACCTCAGTTGTTTCTCTCATCATGACAGACACTGAGGTGATAAGTGGATATATCATTTATTGTTTTATTGCAGCTTAATTGATGGTGTATATATAGTTCTTTTACTATCATATAGGTATAATAATATTATAGTTGTTTCTTTCATCACAACAGACACTGAAATGTTCTTTTACTGTCATATAGGCTTTCAGTTCCAGTCTGGCATTTCTTCTTTCATTCTTTCATTTTATTGCTTCTATTCTTTCAACTTTATCAATTAGTACTACTTTCAACCTTTTAGATGCATTGATTCTTAAGCTATCATTTAGACAAGTGTGGCCTATTTGACACTGCATACAGACAGCTTACATAAGTTTGCCTTTCTGACTTTCAAAGTCTGGAGTTTTCCTGCCTTATTTGTGCAATTGTTTTTTGAGTTTTTTTAAGATTTTGTTGTCATGGACAGTTGTTTCCCATGCTTCTGAGGCTCCAGAAGCATCAGTCCTGGCATAAAGAATCCCTAGACTTGTTCTTTCTGGATCTTCCTCTGCCAGCTGTGTGACTGAGCCATAGCCTTCAGAGGTTGCTCTTACAATCCTTGCTTCACTTATATTCATGTTATACAGGATCCTCCAGATTTTGCTGCTAAGAAATAGGATGATATTGTTGAAGAAGTTGAAGAAATAAAAGGAATGTATTTCTATTTTGATCATTGTCTTAGCCACCTTGTGACCAAAATGTTAAAGATCTAACTTCTAAGGTCTCTTCTTCATATGATTGTAAGTCTGCTGAGAAAACCTTTCACTTTTTACATGTCTTTCAGGATTTTCTTTCAATTCAAGGGTTGTAAAGGCAATTTTGCTGTTGTTCCATGCAAATGGTCTCTTTAGGTTACTCACTATGAGTCAACATCCATCACACTATTTGGGTGGTTTTTTGGACTTATTTCTGAATATTCCATGGTCACAATCAATGCCTAAGATATAAATCAAGAGTCAGTATGTCCAGATTGGAATAATGACTATACTGACACAACTCATAAATTTGATAATTACAGGAACAATCCCAACCCTGTTTGGAAAGTAGCTTTGCAATCGAGCATGTCACTGTTACAGCAGCACAATAGTTGAGAAAGTGTTTAAATGTACAAAAGTCATCTCCAGTTGTGTTTGAGGGTGATTGGTTACAGAATGCAAGCATCTTGATTGGTATGCAAAATTGCTCAGTCTCTCTATAAGAACTATATCTGGTCCATTAGTTACATTTTAATTCACGAGTTTGCATTCTAGTTGAGATGTAATTAGGCTAATCACATTCAAGTGGAAATAAAGATTCAAATGGAAGTGGATCTCATGCTTGAGCATTGTCCCCAATGTGGCTGAACATGACATGACCCTCTTGATACAGATTCCATCCATTGAATTTTTTGGGAGGAATATAACATGCATAGGAGAAATACAAGCGTTCCCTTGAAAGATCCATAATCTTGCACAGCTTGGTAGTAGTTTCAAAATGTTCCTTTGCACTCAACATATCTCCTTTGACTACAGCAATCTCGCCAAGTGCTCTATATGAGCGTGCACATTGGACTAATCTTGTGAGGGACATACTAATTTCAATTGTTTCATAGAAGTAATCCCCAGCTTTGTCCAAGTTCCCATCAATCAGTTCAACCATTCCTGCCAAGTAATATAGCAATATAATGTCTGGATTATTATCTTTGGTAGAGTGCTGAAAAAGGGAAAATATCAATTCCCGAGCACGCTCTAGGTCACCCTCTTTTGCCAAGTACACAGCAAGGGAAGCTTTTATAATTGGATCTGGTGTGACTTCCATCAATTCAAGCAACTGTGCCCGCAATGTGTTTGACCTTGCATAGTTGTGTTGTTGATCAGCCAGATCTGCGAGCATGATGAACCTTCGCCACCTCCAGTAGTCATTGTTTTCCTGTACTTCCTTGAAAAAATGCTGAGCAAGATCTAAGTGACCGTTGCAGAGTTCAAGATATCCTGCAATCATATTTGTGCCACAGAGGTTGAGTTGAATATGTTTTTGCTTGAGGGTGGACAGAAAGTTCAAGTAGCTTTGAATTGCACCAGGCCTTCCTTTCAGTATATTGATGCAAATTATGATGTCTTCAACTTCGGCCTTTCTAAATGAGGCAAAAAGGCCTGAACAATTCTTCAAAGCTCTTGCACATAATTTCTCTGCAGTCTGTAAATTGCCTTGATCAAGAATACATAAAGCAAGTGAACAGTCATGCTTAATGAGCTGATCCAAATCCCCAGCTTCAAGAGCAAGTGCCTGTGCTTGTGTACGTAGGGTTTCTGCTTCTTCCATTTGTCCAGCCACATGCATAAGTAAGGCAATGTCAAATAGACAACTTGACTTCTTTGTTTTGATAAGTGATGTAAGTTTTATTAAATTCGGGACTGCCATGCAGATGGAGAACGCAGTAAAATGGATTTTGCATACATCCAAAGCAATTATAGCAGGGTGTAGAGAAACCAGGCGTGGTCGATACATGTAGAGAACATACAAAAAATGAGCTGTAGCTTGCAATACATCAAAAATTGTATTGATGTTCCCACCAGTGTCCTGAAGCCAATGATTAAGGACGTGTTCTATGTTCACATCTTCTGCAAGAAGAATTTGCGACTTTTGAAGGTGGGTAGCATAATATATCCTTAGTCCGCTCAACATTGGATTCATTGAGGTATCTCTTTTATGCAGATCCAATATATAAAGGCGTATGGGAGCTAGCAGAGTGATGAAGTCACCATTTCGGTATGCAATGGACTGCTTGCACAAAGCACCTGCACAGGTTTCAATGTGTGACACCCCATTGGAAATGGCAGCAAGATATGTATTGCTAATTCCTTTAGGAAGGAACGCAATGAGGTGCAAGAGATGATGAACCATGTTGCCAAGTTTGGCAAAGGAGGGAGAATTGAGAGACGTCTCAATTGTGATGGCAAGACTTTGGGATTTTCCATCCCCAGCCTCAAGTAAAGCTGCACGTTGACGATCCCATGCAGTAGCAAGCTGCTGAGGCGACCAGTCGTTCTGAACCGCTGCTTGGGCAAGTAGATTAATTGAGAGAGGGTGGTATTCAACGGAAGAGAGTAGTTTGGTAAGAATCATTTTTTCGATGGAAGGATAGTATGCTTGAAAGGCTTCACACGCAGCGCTCTCTTCAAGAACAGGAACCTCTAATCTAACCCAGGCAAGGTTTGGAGGCAGTACAGTTGTGCGTGTGGTAATGAGGATGGCAACATTGAGCCTCGCACCAAAGTCATCAATGACATCTGCAATTCGTCCGGCATCAACAGGGGCATGCAAGAAGGTTTCAGCATTGTCAAGGACAAGGAGTGTGTCCGATGCTGAAATTGCCCTTAATATCAGATTGCGAGCATTGACCGAAGTCGCCAATCCCAATGTTCTTGCAATGCGGTCAAGGAATGTCCCGAGATTCACCTGGCCAGCATCCATATCATCGAATCTGACAAAATACCTTTGACCCTGGAACCTGGAGGCGATTGTTTCGTCGTTTAGAACGGCGCGGGCGATGGTACTTTTCCCGATGCCTCCCGTGCCAATGAGGGCAACTTTGCGGCAATCAAGCAGAGACTGAGTGATACTCTTAACAAGACTGTCCCTTCCAAAAAAGACTCTCGGTCGAATGGGTAGTACGTCAGGTTCCCCAGAATCCCTACAAAATAAATGAGCCCAATCGTCATGGACGTTTGTAGGTACATACGTCTGAGAAATGAAGTTCACTGCTGTATGAAACTCAGCGAAGAGTTCCTCAACTTTCATGTCCATTTTGTCAACTTTCATTTTCGTTTCGTCAACTTTCATATTTGTCGACATGTTAACTTCAGTCTGGATAAACTCATCACATTCCGTTAAGAAACAAATAACGCAATCATAACTCACGTTAAAAATGGTTAGAAAACGATTCAAGTCATCCTTCATCTTTACAATGGTCTCATGGTTAATTGTAACGTGAAAGATCTTTGACACTAGATTCTTTTCGGCCTTTGCTTTCGCTGCATCTTGAATGGCGTCCAGCGAACTGACCACAACTTGAGATGTAATTGGACTAACAGTAGTAAGAGATAATATGCACCTTTTGAGTTCGATTAGTGCACCACCGACGGCGTCGTCAAGCTGCTGTTCGGCTGTCTGAGAGGTAGCCCTCTGAAGAACACGGCTGATCCTCTGACATGTCTCTACAATCTCCTTAAAGTCATCACGATTTGCAATGGTATTCTGAGGAAAATGTAAGATTGAATTCGATAGCGTGTTACATGGCTATACCTTGGCAATGCTGAGGATTCCGGCAACACCTACCAGCACTCCCTTGACTATCGGCTCAGGTACTGCGTTACTGGCCAGAGTGATTGCATTTATTGTGTTATTCAAGGTTGACATTTTCTGGTCATGGCTTGGTTTCTTAAATCCTTGAAAGAGTGTCGCTTTCCTTTGCCCAACCTATTAGAAATAAGTGCAGGACATCCATCCAGGTAAAGGACTGAGCCAGCTACATACCCCAGCTATGTCAACGTTACCCTCTCGAAGTGGCGGCATTCCAAGGCTTTCGTGTTGGTCAGTGGACATTGTAGTAACTCTGAGATGACGAAGCAAATGCTGTGCGTGGTAGATTTCAAGTGGCAGTGGATTGCCATGTGACTTTGCTATCAAGGCTGTTCTTGAGTATGGCAGTGTGTATTCGCCGAGTTTCGAGTTTGTGTCACAAAATTGTTTATAATCGTCATGATTGATGAACTAGTTCACCGATGGGAACAGCATGCGTAACGACGTTTTCACATAGTTATTCCAAGTTCACGCAATTGGGAGAAGTGCTATAAGCCCTTGGATTTGGAAGAACCAAGTATCGAACACATCGTAAAAGTTTATATAGCTCCGGAGTTGGGAACACATGATATCGGGGATAACTGTTAGAATAATCACGAGGTAGATCATACCAAAAGTAATGGGGAACGGAGAGAATTGGCTATTCCAGGAATTCTGCGCGTCGAAGCATATCTTCAAGACCGAATGAAGCAGGAGTAGCTGGACAAGTGCGATTTTTCTTGCCGTAGGCGGGGATCTTGAAACTGTCAAGATTAGTGTCTGCAACTCGACGACTTTTAAGATTCATTTTGTTCGTGAGGGAACTTAGAACGTGCATGTTACGTACGGCTTCGCAATGAGGACGGAGGAGGGCGTTGTTCATGTTGCCCACGCGTCGTGGTTGACGCTCACCTTTGCGTTGACGATGCCAAAAGCACGGAATTCCGCAGAGCAGCTGTGATGAATTTTCTGGGGTTATCCCAGTATGTCTGATGGTTCCTACTCAGAGTCTTGAGTACGCCCGTCCTCATACGCGTTCCAGCGTCCCACTTCCGGGCTGGATCGAAATGCCAAACCCATTGATGTCTGCCTCAAGTTCCCCCAAAATATACGGTAAGTTGGTGAAAACTGTAAGCGTTGAAAAACCTATCAGAAGTTGACGCTAAGTGAAACGACAATACTCAGTTCACGCGCGTCAAGGCGATAACGAACTAATATATTCATTACCTAAGTGAAACGACAATACTGAATAATAAGGAAGATGAGTTCTACTAAATGAGGTAAGGTAAATTCGTAGACATACCTCAGTTCACGCGCGTCAAGGCGATAACGAACTGAGGTATGTCCGGTGATGAAAATTTTATTTTATAGGTGGCGTGCACCGAACACACGTGATAAGGTTCCCGAAGTTAATGACCAGGACCTACTAGTCGCGTTTACCCTTTGACAAAACCCACCCCAAATCGTGTAATGACCGACCAGCAGAGCAGTAAGTGCATGAACAAGGGCAACGATCAATCTTTTCTACAAATAGAGCAGGCTCGGCCAGCACGAGATTTCGGAACGGACTCCGAGATCCGTCCCATCAACGTCATAGCCTGCCATTGCTTTCCTCCGCCATCGATGACACATTTTCAAGCCGCGCGCATACATATGCATATACTAATCAAGATTTGAACACGGACTTCAATAAATTTATTGAGCTCTTGTTAAAGAGGCCTTCGTTCTCCGCGCATGCTTATCCATCGTCGCCATTTTTCTGGTCATAGTCGAGGAATTGAATAATTGATGTAATGGTGGTGCTGTGATGTTTATAAGTCGACGGGTTGGCCAGATATAGCCGAAGTCAACGAGAAATGTGGCCCTGAGGAAAAACGATGCACAGCGCGCGTGCCGCCTGCTGCAGACCCCATGACAAAGTTCAGATCAAATCAAAAAGCAAGGCTAGCTGCACGCGTACGGCTGCTGTCCCCAAGATGAAGCGACTCTTACTATTTGCAGCATGTGCCGTGGCCTGCAGGACCATGGGACGCATTCAACTATGCGCCGCGCTCCAAGACTGTCTATCTTGCGATCCATTACTCCCACGGGATAGTGACAAATACACTGCTCATCAACAACTCGGGATCTGCCATGCTCTCCGGCAGCGGCTCGTGGGTCACTCTGGACTTTGGCATCGAGGTACTCTCAGTTCCCCGATCCCTAACCTGACTCTCTCCATGTCAGCGGTCTAATCTCGCTCGTCAACCCCACTGCCCCCGCTCCGTCCCTATGACTAGCACTCGCATTCACCGATTTCTTGTCTGTTTTGACACGTTTCTCAAGCTCGAGTACTCGGGAGGCTGTGATACCGGGTATGGGCACCCTTGGCACAGCCTAATTTCGTTCAATAGCTATTTCTCTAGCCATCGTCCTCCTATCCCATTTCCTTTCCCTCATTTCCACAAGCCTCTTGTTGGTTGGGTCGTCTCATGGGGGTGGCGGACTGTTTTTAGAGGCCGCAGATGAGTTTCGACGGCGGGACTGACTATGACGTTGAAGGGATGGATCTCGGAGTTAATCCGAGATCTCGTCCTGGCCAAGCATTGCCACCTGTCCTCTGCAGTTGAACGAAGAATAAGGAAAAAGGTAGCGCTGAACGGGTCACACAATTGTGTGACCCACGTGTATTGATGAGGCCTAAGGCGAAGCTAAGAGCTGGCTAATTACATACGAAATATTTATAATATCAAAAAGGGTGAGGAGGGAGGGTCGATTAAAAGGGGACTAATAGACTAAAACGACTAGGAATAAAAACTGTGAGCGGGGGGCCGCCGCGACCTTCCCATCGCGAGCTTACTTTTTAGATATTTCGGTGATGAAAATAAAAACGAAGTTTTATGCACCGAAATAGCTAAGTGAGAGGTGAGCAGTGCTCACCATGGGGCCATGGGATATGTCTCACCGGAAACGAGAAGTAAAAATGAAAAGAATTATAAGATACAAGAAGCGATATGCGAGAACTGTATAACGACAGGACTCGCGGTGAGAGAAGATATTTGCAACGTGAGAGAGCGACTATGCGCTCACCTGGGCAGCCAAAGGGGAAGGAGAAGGACGACTGAAAAGGCCACCCAGAATGTCTGAGACCGTGAGCCTTACTGCTCGCGACACGGAAACCGCCAGACCCTGGCAAACGTGCCGAGAACGGCATCCGGCCGAAAAAAAAAGGGGAGAGAGGTGATGTGACGATCGGAGGACTTCTTGGCACGCAGAGGCCTCCGAAAACGCTCCTCACCTCCGGTAGTCGCCTTTACGCCGAATCCGTACACATTGCACGATTTGGGGTGGGTTTTTCCCAGGTCAGTCTCCCTTCCTCTACAATATTCGACGAGTGCTCATAGTTTTTCATCAACTTACTGTATATTTGGGGGAACTTGAGGCAGAATCAATCGGCTTGGCATTTCGATCCAGCCCCGAATCATGGGTGACACGATCCAGCCCGGAAGTGGGAGGCTGGGACGCATATCAGGACGGACGTACTCAAGACTCTGAGTAGGAACCATCGTAAATACTGGGATAACTCCGGCAAATTCATCACGGTTGCTCTGCGGAATTCCATCGTCAACGAAAAGGTGAGCGTCAACCACGACGCGTTCTAAGTTCCCTTACAAAGAAAATGAATATTAAAAGCCGTCGAGTCGCAGACACTATTCCTGACAGTTTCGAGATCCCCGCCTACGGCATGAAAAATCGCACTTGTCAAGCTACTCCTGCTTCATTCGGCCTCGAAGATCTGCTTCGACGCGCAGGACTCCTGGAATAGCCAACCCTCTCCGCTCCCCATTACTTTTGGTATGATCTACCTCGTGATTATTCTTACAGTTATCCCCGCTACCGTGTGTTCCCATCTCTGGAGCTATATAAACCTTTACGATGTGTTCGATACTTGGTGCTTCCCAATCCAAGGGCTTATAGCACTTCTCAATTGCGTGAACTTGGAATTACCGTGTGAAAACGTCGTTACGCATGCTGTTCCCATCGGTGAACTAGTTCATCAATCATGACGATTATAAACAATTTTGTGACACAAACTCGAAACTCGGCGAGCACTCACTGCCTTACTCAATAACTGCCTGGATAGCAAAGTCACATGGCAATCTACTGCCAGTTAGAATTTACCACGCACAACATTTGCTCTGTTATCTCACAGTCACTAATGTTCACTGACCAACACGAAAGCTTTGGAATGTCACGACTTCGAGAGGCTAACGTTGACATATCTGGGGTATGTAGCTGGCTCAGTTCTTTACCTGGATGGATGTCCTGAACTTATTTCTAATAGGTTGGGCAAAGAAGAGCGACACGCCTACAAGAAGTTCAGAACCCAAGCCATGACCGGAAAATATCATTTTTGGATAACGCAATAAAGACCATTACTATTATCAGCGGCGTAATACCTTCGTCGACAGTTCAGGGAGTGCTGTCAAGTGTTTCAGAAATACTCGGTATTGCCAAGGTATAGCCATGTAACATGCTGTTGAATTCAATCTCACATCTTTCTCAGGATACCATGGCAAATCAAGATGACTTTAAGGAGCTTGCAGACACATGTCAGATGATCGGCCTTGTTGTTTGGCGGGCTACCTCCCAAACCCCCGAATATCAGCTTGACGACACCGTCCGTCGTGCACTAATCGGGCTCAAAAGGTGGGAAATTATCTCTTACTACTGTTTTCAATCACATCTCAAGCTCTGGACATATTCAGTTCGCTGGACGGCATTCAAGATGCAGCTAAAGCAAAGACCAAGAAGAATATAGCATCGAGGGTCTTTCACGTTACGATTAACCAGGAGACCATTGTAAAAATGAAGGATGAGTTGAATCGTTCCCTAACCCTTTTCAATGTGAGTTATGATTGTGTTATTTGTTTCTTAACAGAACGTGATGAATTTATCCAGACGGAAGTTAACATGTCAACAAATATGAAACTTGACAAACTTCTTGCTGAGTTTCGTGCAGCAGTGAACGTCAATTCTCAGACGTATGCACCGACAAACGTCCACGAAGATTGGGCTCATCCATTTTGTAGGGACTCCGGGGAACCTGATGTACTACCCAGTCGGCCGGTATTCTTTTTTGGAAGGGACGATCTTGTCCAGAGTATCACCCAGTCTCTCCTCGATTACCACAAAGTTGCCCTCATTGGCCCAGGAGGCATCGGGAAAAGTACCATCGCCCGCGCTGTTCTTAACGACGGAAGTATCGCCTCCAGGTTCCAGGGTCAAAGGTATTTTGTCAGGTTCGATGATATGGACGCTGACCAGGTGAATCTCGGGACATTCCTTGACCGCATTGCAAGAACAATGGGATTAGCGACTTCTGTCAATGCTCACAATCTGATATTAAGGGCAATTTCAGTATCGGACACACTCCTTGTCCTTGACAATGCTGAAACCTTCTTGCATGCCCCTGTTGATGCTGGACGAATTGCAGATGTCATTGATGACTTCGGTGCGAGGCTCAATGTTGCCATCCTCATTACCACACGCACAACTGTACTGCCTACAAACCTTGACTGGGTTAGATTAGAGGTTCCTATTCTTGAAGAGAGCGCTGCGTTTGAAACTTTTCAAGCATACTACCACCCTTCCATCGAAAAATCGATTCTTACCAAACTACTCTCTTCCGTTGAATACCACCCTCTCTCGATTAATTTACTTGCACAAGCAGCGGTTCAGAACAAATGGTCACCTCAACAGCTTGTTACTGCATGGGATCGTCAACGTGCAGCCTTACTCGAGGCTGGAGATGGAAAATCCCAAAGTCTTGCTATCACAATTCAGACGTCTCTCAACTCTCCCTCCTTCACCAAACTTGGCGACATGGTTCATCATCTCTTGCACCTCATTGCATTCCTTCCTCAAGGAATTAGCAATACATGTCTTGCTACCATTTCCTCTGGAGTAACAAATATTGAAGCCTGCGTAAATGCTTTGTGCAAGCAATCCATTGCATACCGAAATGGCGACTTCATCACTCTTCTAGCTCCCATACGTCTTTACATATTGGATTACCATAAAAGAGATACCTCAATGAATCCATTGTTGAGAGGACTCAGGAGATATTATGCCACCCACATTCAAACGTCACAAATTGTTCTTGCAGAAGATGTAAACATAGAACATGTCCTTAATCATTGGCTCCAGGACACTGATGGAATTGCTGAAACAATTCTGGATGTATTGAAAACTACAGAATTGTTTTTACATGTCCTCGCCTACTATCAACCACACCCAGTTTCTCTGCACCCCGCTATATCTGCTTTGAATGTGGGCAAAATGCACAATACTGTATCACGCACAAATTTTTGCATGTCATTCCGCATTCTACAAAAACCTAAAAGTATCATAAGAAAGAAGTCGACTTGTCTACTTTGGATTTCTGCACTTTTGAATTTGGTTGGACAAATGGAAGAAGCTGAAAACATACATGCACAAGCACGGGCACTCGCTCTTGAAGCTAAGGATTTGGATCAGCTCATTTTGGTTGACTGTTGGCTTGCTTCATTTTATCAATATCAAGGCAAATTACAGACCGCAGAAAAATTATATGCAACAGCTTTGAACAATTGTTCAGGCCTTTCTACCCTGTTCAGACCTCAGCCAAAAATAAAGGCTGTAGTTGAATGTGAACTAATTAGAATTCATATACTCAAAGGAAGGCCTGGTGCAATACAAAGCCACTTCAACTTTCTGTCCACCTACAAGCAAAAACTTCCTCAACTTGACATCTATTACACAGATATCATTGCAGGATATCTTGAACTCCACAATGGTCATTTGGATGTTGCACAGCATTTTTTTGAGAAAGTCAAAGCAAGCAATGATCAGAGATGGTTCATTCTGCTGGCTGATCTGGCTGATCAACAAGGCAATTATGCAAAGTCAAATGCGTTACGGACACAGTTGCTTGAGAAGATTGAACCAGATTTAACAAGTTGGGGTATCATGACAAAAGGTTTACTTGCTGCATACTTGGCAATAGAGGGTGACATGGAGCATGCTCGGGAACTGATCACTCTTCTAATTAAGCATGCCACCAAACGTAACAATCCAGAAATCATATCACTGTATTACTTGGCTGGAATAGTTGAACTGGCAGATGGGAAGTTTGATAAAGCTGGGGACTACTTCTGTGAAACAATTGAAATCAGTATGTCCCTCACAAGATTAGTAATACGTGCCCACTCATATAGAGCACTTGGTGAGATTGCTGTAGTCAAAGGAGACTTGTCAAGTGCAAAGAAACAGTTTGAAACCACTACTGAGCTGTGCAAGATCATGGATCTCCCAAGAGAACACCTATATTACAACTATGCAGGTTATGTCCCTCCCAAAAGATTCAATGGATGGAATCTGTATCAAGAGGGTCATGTCATGTTCAGTCACATTGGAGACAATGCTTAAGCATGAGACCAACTTCTAATTGAATCTTTATTTCTACTTGAGTGCAATTAGCTTAATTACATCTGAAGTAGAACACAGACTTGTGAATTAAAATGTAGCTGATGCACCAGGTATAGTTCTCATAGGGATAATGAGTAATTCTGCATCCCAATTAAAATGCTTGCATTCTGTAATCAACTGCCTTCAAACACAACTAAGAAATGAGTTTTTGTATGTTGATATTGTTAAGATCTGAAAAATAGCCAGTACAGCATGAGTGGCTTTAAAGACAATGGCTTTGACTAAACAAGCACATCTTTGACCAGAGACTCTATAACCTTCTTACTGAACCTTGCTTGCATAATCAGTAGCTTGGCAATCTGTCTTGATTCTCCTTGTAATAATTGCTGCTATGTGACTTTTTATCTCCCCTTGCATTGGGACTCTGTCCAGGTCCAAGCCTTTGCCATTTCTCCAGTCACATCTCAACTTCCAGATTCCATAGGCAGCTTCTGATATTAGGATAGTGCTAAAGCGTCTTATCACTTTGTCCTTTTTATTTCCCCCCTGTGTGATCGCACATCTGAGGAAGTTGCTGAGGGTCAGTTTCTAGAAGTCGACCCCCTTCTGTTTGAATAGCTGCCTTATATACTCCCAGACTTTGTCTTGGCCAGAAATCAAGCAGTCCATAAGAATGTGATCTAGGGTTTCTGTTACTCAGCAACTGGGGCAGTCTGCTGGCACCATGTAATCAGGTATATTCTCCCAATAACTCCCAACTTATATGCATTGTGCATCACCTTCTACAAGAAGACCCTACACTGCCTAGAAAGGTTTTTATTCCTGATTGACTTCTATATCAGGTCATTGTTTGGAACCACTCCTGTTCTCTTGTGCACTGCCCACCTAGTCATATTAAGGTGTGACTTCATACCTTTCCATTCTGGTAGGTCACTCTTTTTCTGGAGTCCCATGTACACTATAGCTTAGGTTATCATGGCTAGTTTTGCCTCAGGCAGGTCAAAGGCTGCCAGGATACTCAGATCCACATAGTTGGGGTCTTGCTTATCCACTCCTAAGTTTGCTAGTTCATCTGCTTTCTTGTTTCCCAGTATGCCACTATGTGCCTTGACCTTCTTGAGCATGGTTATTCTCCATCTTGCTCTAACATTTGTGATTATAGCCCTCATTATCCTCTCATTTGGCAAGTTAATCCACCCTTCATCCTCTCTTTTTTGGAGGAGGGTAGTCAGGTTATCTATAGTTAGTTTGGAGTCTGATTTCACAATGAGAGTCCTGTTAATTGGGACTATTTATACTGTTGTCAGGATGGCTACCGCTTCTCTTGCATTGTTTGTCTGGTTTACATAGGTCTGGGGGGAGCTTGATGGCTCTATTCCTAAGGTCATTCTCCCTATACCATATGCCTGCCCCAGCTGTTGCCTGGCCATTTGCATTTTTCTTACATGACTCATCTGTATATACAGTCTCTTGTTCATTGTTATCACTGGTGCTGCTAAGGTCAATCTCCTGGAGGCATGGCCCAGGTTTATTTGTGAAAATTCTGAAGGTGTCCTTCAGGAAAGTCCTAGTGGCTACTTCTATATTTACTATCTTACAGTTCTTGTTAAGGTCTAGACCTGCTTCCTCTGCCAAGCATTTTTTCCTGTCTTCTGGGTGGTCTGTGTTCCATTGCCAGCTCAACTTTGCCAGGTACGTTTTTGCCATTGCCCCACAGGCATGTGAGTCCTCACACCCTTCACCCTGCATTGAGTGGCAGGATATGCATGCACAGTTTCTCCCTAGTTTATGACATGTGTTTACATTTAGATCTGTACTTTTAACAACCTCTTTCAGGTTGCCAACTGTTTGAGCTTTGTATATGACTCTGAGACACTTTATTTGGGGTGAGTGTAGTCTAATGCTCTTCACTGTAGCTAGGTCTGGGTAGAACCATGCTGGCATTGCTCCATGCAGGCTCTGTTTGACAGTGACAGGATAGAATATGACTCTGTGTTTTCTGGCCATCTTCATCATTTGTGCTAGACATAGGAGGTGTTTCCCATGTTTGACCTGGTATTGACTTTGGTGTTTTGCAAAAACGGGACCATTAGTGCTGTTCTGTTTTTTCTGTTTGTGGCTACCATACTCAGAGCCAGGAGGTCATCTGCCAAAATAGCCCATTGGGGTCTGGAGTCATCTATTTTTAGAAAACACTGAATCTTTATTACTTCTATTGCCTTGTTACAAAATTTTATATGAAGGACTTTTTGACTGCCATTACTTAATGGACATCTAAGCATTGTTATGCCAACAGAGGGCTTGGAGCTGGAATTCCACATGAAATCTCTTATTTTTCATGTAAGAGAGTCTTCAGCCTCCTCCTCAACCTCTTAACATGCCCAACACATTTCATACAGGTCAGTAGCCATAAACCATATCTGCTACTAATCTACTTTTGGGCATCATCAGTAGGCTCCCCATCCTGGGCAATCTTGATGGTTTCTGGTATTTCGCAGCTCTCCAGATGGCTCTTGCATGTTGTCAACACCCTATCTCTGAAAGCCTGGGTGCTCATGGAGATCATAATCATCTTTGGTATATTCAATCTTGCTCTGGAGGTGCCACACCACTTATTTAAGATCACCTCCAGCTCTTCAACGCAATCTTCCTTAGTGAGGTATATGTCAGGTTCCGCTGACGACGGGGGCCTCTGGGGGCAAGCAGGTCCTTACTAGGCGGACTCGAAGTCTACGGAGAGTCTCCGAGTAACAGAGGATGAGTTCCGGGGCTTTGGGTGGGGTGCAGGGTGGCTACAGAGTGCCAGAGTTTGTAGGGAGAGGTGGAGCAGGATCCCGGGCTAAGTCCGGAATACGGGGTGGGAGTAGGCAGAGCCTGGCTAGGGTGGAGGAGAGGAGGGGTGATCGGAGAAAGAGACTGAGACCAGGAGACTGAGATTGGAACTGGGAGACTGAGTTAGAATTGAAGCGAGACTTTTAGAGGGCTAAGAGACTTGAGAGGATAAGACAGATAGATTGAAATAAGTACAAAGTAGACAAGAGAGTATAGAGACAAGTTTATGGCAATATCAAGACTACTGTAACGGTTTACTGGCTACCAGCTATATACCTTCGGCGGTTAAGGTCCGGGGCACCTGGATAAGTTCTGGGGCGTGTCCAGTCCTGGGCGCTGTATTGTCCTGGTTGAGTCCTGTGCAGCGTATTGTCCGGGTGTGGGTGTGGTGCCAGAGGATTGGTTGGGCCCCGTCAGCTATGCAGGGTGGAATGCCAGGCGATCAATGGGGCCCGGGGTACAGGGTGCAGGCACCGGGGTGGGTCCCCTGACTGGGTAGGTGACCCCGTGAGCTGTGAGGACAGGGAGTCGGGGCGCGGGCAAGGAGTCAGAGCGTGTCGGGGTTCGCGTGGTGTGCCGGGATGATGGGTCGTGACATCACCCCCCCTGTAGCACTGAGACCCTCGAGGCAGTGGTGGCTGTGTGGCTTTGGCATGGGACCCGAAGTCGAAGCATGAAGCGTGATGCCATCAGTTTGGGGCCTAGAAAAAGAAAAATTTTTTTTTTTGCCACTCCCCATTCGTCATGTCACGCTCTTCTACACCCCTCCGTTCCCCTACCCCCCCTCCTGCTGGGAATAACACCCTGTTGTCCTGGCAGGAGTATGATTGGCACCGGGGGGAATATGATTGACAGCGGGATCATCAGCAGATTAGTGAAATGGCCTGTGAGTGTCTGACATCATTACCTGACCTCATTGTTCAATTGTCGCAGGCTCCATGGGTTCCGGTTCTCGTCCGGCTCCTCATCCCCCCTTGGCCAGGCCTTTGTCCCTGGGCGGTCCCTTGATTCCTCCTGTGGTGGTCGGGCCACCTGTGGCCGGGCCATCCAGGGCACTGCAGGGGTCTCCCTCCCATCCTCCTGGGTCGTCGTCTCGGTCCGATTGCCCATCCCTCAGGATAGGGGAGGTGTGGCCTGTCCTGGAGGCGCAGCGTGTCCCTCAAGATCAGGTGACGCCGGAGCAATTCACGGCTGCGCAGGGGCATTTCCGTGGGCACCCAGAGCATAGGTGGTGCGAGGCTGCAGGCCTGGTGAGTGTTGTCCGGGATTGGTCGGAGTTCCCCTAACTTCTCGTAGTGCATGATGTGTGCACCCAGGGGGGTGACCTGTGAGTTCGAGGAGCCGGTGGTGGGGGCACATCGAGACACCTCAATGTGCGCGGCTTGCCATTTGCGTCACGAGCGGTGTTTGGTGGGACTGGCCTGGAGGGCGCGGTGCATGGTGCAGGAGCAGGGTTGGGGGAAAGAGTAGGTGATGGAGCGACTGCAGGGGGTCCAAGAGACTTGTACAAGGATGAGGGCGATGATACGACGCTGTACCAGCAGTCAGGGACAAAACATGCACCAGAAGTCAAAATAAACATTTAATTATAGGCTGAAAACTGTAAGCCTCCTGGTAGCAGTCTCAACAAATATCTATCTCCGAAAATATCCCAACAAATACACAGAAAAGTACAGAACAACAGGCAGGGACCGGCTCAAACTATCAGCTCAACAATAGTCTAACCACTGTCATGGAGAGGAAAAGCATGGAAGCTGGTAATGGACGGAACAGGATTGGACGGAACTGGATGAAATTGGGAAATTATTATATTCATTCGATATTATAATTCTCAATTTCATCATCAAATCAGCCAATGTTCGGCAATGGACGGAATAGGATGAAATTGGGAAATTATTATATTCACTCAATATTATAATTCTCAATTTCATCATCAAATCAGTCAATGTTCGATTTGACAACAAGGAGGGGAAAAGGAAAGAAGTAGAGGATGCAGGGAGGCGCTCAAAGAGGAAAGAAGGATCCATGAATTAGATCAGGCTAAATGGAGCTCAAGCAAATGGAGAAGCGGCAATCAGAAACATCCGGAAGAATGGTGGAACGGGTGGCACTGAAACAGGCCTCCCAAAAGGGAAATTGGACTATCAAATACGTTCTGGAAGTGGGAGAGTTTCCGACAAAGAGTCATATGTAGATAGTGGTCTGTGCACCAGAAAAACAGTATAAATAGCCCAAGTTTAGTAGAGAATGGACAGGCAATTGATAGGCAAAGGCTCGGTGATTCCCAGGGAGTGAATCGCTTAGGCCGGAGTTTGTTAAGAAACCTCGACTTGTGGGAATATTATTATTCTCATTCAATATTATAATTCCTCAAAAACCTCAGCATTTTGCAAGATTATTAAACGCAGTCAAGATAATAATTATCCCTTTTGTCATCAAAGTCAGTGTGAATTCAAGGTCATATTCTACACTAGCAAGCCCCAGAACTATCAAGTAATACTTCTACCAAGTACTACAGCAAGGGGTCTGTCGACGGGTACCGCGCCATCTGGGGGCCAAGGGGGAGAGGGGGCCCCAGTGCGTCGGCGTCGTGCCAAGCATCCGGCTGTGATGTGCTTGTCGGACAAAGAGCCAGAGGTGCCCTGTTGGGACAAAGGCAAGCAATGAGCCTCGCCTGAGCGTTCAGACGAGGATGAGCAACCCCCCACCCATTGTCAGAGAAGGTCCCCTGGGTCCCCAGTTGCGGGTCCCTCGAGGTCTGGTGGGGAGGTGCCCTTGCCTGACGTGGACCAACCCAATCCCAACACCGTTCCCGAGCCTGAGGTCGAGCCTGATGTCGGGAGCGTGGCATTGTACCGCCGCTGGCTGGAGGATTTGGAAATCCGGGAGTGTTGTCTGACGGCGAGGCTCCAGGAGACATACTTAGAGGCCCAGTGGGAGAGGAGGCTACGGGAGGATCTGCAGGCCGAGCGGGAGGTGGAGAGGGAGTCAATGACCCAGGCTTGAGTGGCATTGGAGGAGGAGGTCGCGGCCTTGCGGGCTCGACTAGAGCAAGGGGATGGTCGATTGCCGGGGGCTGAGGTGCAGGAGATGAGGGCGGCGGAGCTACGGGAGTTGTTGGGGAGGGTAGAGGGGGCGCAGGCGAGTTTGGTTCATCGGAGGGGCTGGCTGGTAGGGAGTGTGGCCGCCGCCCGGGACGAGGCAATGCGTAAGTGGGCAGTCTCTTCCCCCGGGCTCTCGACTAACTGCTCCAGGCTGGGCACAGGAGCATCGGCTCCTGCTAGATGGTGGCGCCTTGGCGCACACCTCCATCTCCAGGAGCTATCCTCGGCATCTGGTCTGGCCCCTGGCGAGGTGACTCAGAGCGTTAGTCACCTGGGGCGCCTGCTGACGGCCCACCAGAGGCGGAACCTCGTGGTCCCCGGGACCTGGGTGGAGGTAGCAGTGGACGCCGGAGAGCCCCTCCCTTCATATAATGAGAGGGTGGCGGCAGTGGTGGCGGCCATGGAGGCGGCAGTGGCGGTGGGGTCAGGGGCGAGCGCTCTGGGAGTCCCAGGGGAGTCAGATGCTTCGACGATGGGGAGTTCCAGCAGGGCATCGGGGTCGAAGGTATAGGCTTTCTTGGTCTCAGAGTCATTTTTTTCTTCTTGTTCGCTTGTCCTATACTGTATTTTTTTAGCTTGTATATACTGGTGACCTTGAGCGTGTGATGCAGGGAGATAGAAGAGAGAGAGAAACAAGGAACTTATTGGTGAGAGTTGAATCCCTGGTATTTCCAGAGGCAGGGGTTACGCCCTTGTAGCCATCTGTGGGATCCTCAGCCCTGGGGGGATCGGGGCTTGTCTGGGTGGGCCTGGTGAAAATGTCGGAGCTTGCTGGGGGCGTTCTTCAGGTTTGCCCAGGGCTCCCAGGTGTCATCCTCTGGTCCGTAGCTGGCCCACTGCACGAGGTAGTTCAGTCATTCTCAGATCACTCGCAAGTCAAGGATGTGGTCGACTTCGTAATGATACTTGTTGTCCACCTCGAAGGGGGGAGGTTGGTCGGGGCATTGCCCAGGGAAGGGCTTTGGGTTGTGCTTTTTGAGGAGTCAGACGTGGAACATGGGGTGGAGTCCTCGTAATCCTGGAGGGAGGTCCAGGCAGTAGGCTTGTGAGGACACCTTCCAGGTTATCTTGAAGGGGCTGAAACACTTATGATTGAGCTTCACTGATGGTTGCCTTGTCCGGAGGTTACGTCGGTTGAGCCAAACGAGAGTACTGGGGCTCTAGTCGGGGGTGGTCTCTTGTTGGGGGTTGGTGTGCTTGGAATAGGCTTGGTTGGCGACATCGATTTTGTTCTGGAGGAATTCGTGGAGGGCCCGGAGGTCCTGGGCGACTTTGTGAGCAGCATGAGCAGGAATATCCTGGAGAGACAGGGTCAGTCGGGGGTGGTACCCCTTATTGGCGAAGAAAGGGAATAAACAACCTTCAGTACTTCACAACCACCAAACTTCTCAGCCGAAGACAGGCTCGGTGGTCTGAAGTTCTATCAGAGTATGACTTTACCATCCACTACTGCCCCAGATGACTCGGAGCCAAGCCCGACACCCTAACTCGACGTCTGGACGTCTATCCCAAGAAGTCCTTTGAGACAGAGCAAAACGCCTTCAACCATCGCATGGTAATCCCCCCCGAACATTTGAATGCAGTACTAATCTTGAACGAGGAAGGAATCCTGAAGCAGACCTGGGAATCACCCCAAGATGACTATTTCACCCGGCATGAACCCCGGAGCCCCTCCCCTGACGAACCCCCTCCCGACCCCTCCTTCACCCTTTCCCCCAACAGCAAGCTACTCCTCTGCGATGGCCATATCTACGCCCCAGATCACAAGAACATCCGCCTTGACATTCTCCGACAGCACCATGACCATAAACTCCGGGGACACCTGGGGATATGTAAGACCCTCCAGCTCATCTCACACACTTACTTTTGGCCAGGAATGAAAAAGGATGTCACCCGATACGTCCGAGCCTGTGAACCGTGCCTCCAGGCCAAAGTTTCCTGCCACAAGCCCTATGGAGTACTCAAGCCCCTGCCCATCGGGAGATGCCCGTGGTCTTCCATCTCCAGGGTGACAATGACGCCGAGGTATTCGACTTCTGTAGTGTGGAACGAGCACTTCTCCAGTTTTGTGTGTAGGTTGTGACTTTGGAGTCATTCAAGAACTTGTCGGATGTGGATTCGGTGTTCGTCGAGGGAGTCCGAATAGATCAGGATGTCGTCCAGGTAGACAATGACAAAGACGTCGTTCATATCGTGGAAGATGTCGTTCATAAAGTACTGGAAAGTGGCGGGGGAGTTAGTCATACCAAAGGGCATTATCAGATACTCGAAGAGGCCATAGCAGGTGCGGAAGGTGGTTTTCCACTCATGTCCCAGGGCTATTTGGACGTTGTTATAGCTGGAGCGGAGGTCGATCTTCGAGTAGACCTTGGCCTTGCAGAGGCGGTCGACCAGATCTCCGATGAGAGGGAGGGGGTATTGGTTCTTCTTGGTGATCTTGTTCAGTCCTCGGTAGTTGACACATAGTCGCAGGGATCCGTCTTTCTTTTTGGCGAAGAGGACTGGTGCTCTGGCTGCGGAGATTGAAGCGTGGATAAACCCCTTTCCCAGCATGTTGTCGAGGTTATCCTTGAGTGCATGGAGCTCGACCTTGGACATGTTGTAGACTTTGCCGAGTGGGGGATTCACGCTGTCCTTGAGGTCAATCTTGTGGTCGTACAGCCGATGCGGAGGGAGGTCCTTGGCGCTATCTTCAGAGAAGACGTCAGCAAACTCGTGATACTCCGGGGGAACAACTTCGGTGAGGAGTTGGTCTTCAGTCTTAGCGTCAGGGCCGGTGCCTTTGGCTCAGAGGTGTTCCTTGGG
>QGOA01004218.1:0-13444 GCA_003313075.1 Termitomyces sp. MG16
CTGGACTATAAAGGACTGGAAAAGGGTGTTGTGGATAGATGAGACAAAGATTAACAGGATTGGGTCAGATGGGAAGCAGTATGTGTGGAAGCTACAAGGAGAAGACATTTCAGACTGAACAACTACATCTACGGTGAAGCATGGAGAAGGGAATAATCTCATGGTATGGGGCTGTATGAGTTGGAATGGGGTAAAAAAGCTTGTAGAGGTGGTGGGGATCATGAATGCAGAGCAGTACTGTGAAATTTTAGATGATGGAGCAAAGGAAAACTTTGAGAAGTTGGAGATGGAGGAGGGTGCCCACTACTTTCAACAGGACAATGACTCCAAACACAACTCCAAGAGGGCTGACAAGTGGTTTGAGGACAACAACTTTAATGTCCTTTGGTGGCTAGCCCAATCTCCTGATCTCAACCCTATTGAACATCTCTGGGAGTACCTCAAAGAGCAACTTAGGCAATATGAAACACCTCCTTATGGTGTGCATGAATTATAGGAGAGGGTTACAAAGGAGTGGGATGAAATACCACCAGAGGTATGCCAAAGACTAATAAAAAGCATGCCTAGAAGGATTCAAGCAGTTATCAAGGCAAATGGAGGACATACAAAGTACTAGATACTAAAATTAGAGATGCTCAAAAAACTGTCCCAATGAGTGATTATTTTAAAATGGCTATTGCTCCATCAGATTTGATTTTGATTACATAAACCTACATTTATTTTGTAGCTACGATGCCATAGTATTTTACATGATTTAATCAAAATTTTATGTACTTCCCATCCTTCATGCCAATGTCATCTTTCAAAAAGTATGAAACATTGGGACAGTTTTTTGAGCCACTGTAGGTCTATCATACCAGCCTCATCAGCACTTTGGCAATGAACAATAGACACAGGAAGAACATCTTCAGAATATCCCTCTAAGTTGCTATACAATATTTCCAGATTGCTATATGAAGAATGGTTAAGTTTGAGCCATTCTAATGCATACTGAACATTCCTTCTGCTTATAAGCAGAGGTAGCCTCTGTAACTTCTTAGCAGATGGCTTGCAAGGACTAGAAAATAAAACTGTGATCATGTTATTGAGGTCAGTTACAGGAGGTAGAAATCCTTGATATATCTTCTGAATAAGTGACTTGAAAGCAATAAGATGCACCTTCATTTTGCTCAGACCAGAGGCTGAAATATGAGTGTACCACAAGGACCTTCTTACTCTAGCAACTAATATTTGTTCAATCCAATTAAGGTGTTTTAACATGTCAGGTATAGGGCCAATCCAAAAGCTATTGACTAGTGTCTTTTTTGAAACCAGCCCATTGAACAATTGCTGTCTGCACAATTGACAAATGTGTTTACACAAGTGATCAATTACCGGTTTTCTCAGCTCTTTAACATGATCTGTATTGAATAATTGTTCTATTTTGATGACTCCTGGAATGCAGAGTATGTTTAGATAACTTTTCATATTCTTGAGAATATTTATATTGGCTACTGAATATAAGAGACTACACACTGCACAATCTGCTTCATACCTCTGTCCTATGCCAGAACAAAAATTTCCTACACTATTCATGGTTTACAACTTACTAAGTAGATATGGTGGAAATACTACACTTTCATCTAGATCTGAATATTCTTGTTCAAGAGGTACAGCAATGCTTTGTTCAATGCATGTTTATTTATAGATATGTCTATGAGTATCATGACGACAAGGATATAAGAATTGTCTTTATTTATGTGTGCAATAAGTAATTGTCTGCCATGCTACATCTTTGATTCATTTATCTGATTCAAACTATAACATCATAGTGTTGATAACACATGATAGGCAACTGTGACCATCAAACTTAAAGGGTAATTCTTCCTTCAGTATAGAATTACTCATACTGATGCCGTGCATACAAGCAACCAGACAGATATTTTTTATAGACAAGTGGTTGATTAACTCTTATATAGGTATTTGTGTGTGCATAAAGCCTTTTGTTACAGGATATGATGCAAGACTGCTGACATCTATGTGATTAACATATTTGAACACCTGACCTACTAGGATGTGATCATGACTAACAGATATATATGGACTAACTGCTTCTAAAGGAAATAAATAGAACTTGCCACCACTAAAGTGAAGTACACAATGTGATATATCTGTCTTTAAGTAGTGGAGTGTATGAACATGGTTTTGTAAGACAAATGATGGATAGAATATATTATATGCATAAAGACAACTCATATGCTCTATAGTAAGAATTATGTGTCTGAGTACGAGTACATAAACAAAAGATGGCCAGCCATCAGGAAGGTCAACATCCTCTTCAATTAAATGTATAATTACTGCAGCATCATATGAGCTATATTTTACAGCAAATTAAAATATACTGGTACTGGACACACAGTCCCTTAAAGAAATTGCAAAATTGTGCTATAAGACATGTTCTCTAGTTGATAGAACTCATAAAGCACAACATATCATCACAGTGTGCATACTGGTCTAAAATCAGCAAACATGTACCTAAGGGTATATCAAATTGTATATGTCAATGTAACTATAAGGAAACCATTGATTGTACATTTGTCTGTCCAGATAAACAAACCACTATTTAATTGATGCAATGTCTAGTTTGATACACAAACACTGTGAAAGATGTCAGAATGTGTATAGACATAAACACATGTAACTATAAAAGGGCAACATGAGAGTGGTGCTGATTTACCTCAGCATAATTACATCAGTTGATATAGTAGATGCATAAACTTATAAGAGGTGCAGAACCACCACGACTGAGTTGCATATATGATACATCACATTCTAAATGCATGCAGATTGTGTTTGAAATGTTGTGTACCATATAGTGTGGTTCAACAGGCTTTACATTGTGTAAAAAGAGTCTGGTTTAGTTCAATATGTATATGAAACATTAATTAATAAGATATAACTGACCCAATATTACATATATGCATTTGCAGATACAACAAAGATGTATAGTCTGCATATGACAAGCAGATAGATACTAGCCCATCACTCAACAAAAAAGGTGATGAGTTACATACTAATAACTTGAAGTGTGGTATTTATTATACAAGTGTCAAGACAGACAATTCTTTAGTAAGACCCATAATTCATTGTTACATAATCATTCATATCAATGACTGCTAAATATATAATTTATATTACTTTGCAATACAATAACGTATTAGCAAAATATATAAATATTTATATTAGTATACAAATACAAATACAAGCATTTTTTTTTGATACAACAATATAAACTATTAAGTACAACAGAAAACAATAATATAGAGTCAGGAGTTAAATAATGTAATTCTGAGATAGACTACAACGAATAATTGATTAACCACCTGATAATACAGATATGTTCCATACCTTGGCAATGAGTGTGTTTCGATGTAGTCAAAGACAAACAATCCTATTTGCAAATATTTTAAGCAGATTTTGCAATTAGACAAATTGGCAATTCTTTCTGTTGTGAATGACAATTAAATAGCAAAACAGTTTCTTTTAGCAAGGATTTAAGGTCCAAAGACTAATATGAATATGGTTCATTTATAGCCTCATTAGGAGATTCAAAGTCATCATCAAACTTGTTTTTATTGCTGTATGCAAGGGTTTTGTAAACATTATTCTCTTTAGAATTGTTGTGATCTAAGCGATGTGATATGTGCAATAGAAAGTACCCAAGTTCAGATGTTGTTTCTTTATCTCTGTACACCAGACTATTAAAGTAAGGACAATCTAGTAAATATAAATGAATAAACTAATAATAATAGAAGACTGATGCAGCAAGACTATAGCATACTATATGCATCACAAGTAGATTTCTTGATGATATATGACAGTCCATTCCAATAAAATAGTCAGTCAGAAGAACTAGCTGTCATAGTTTTAAAATAATCCCATGCAAGCCCATTACATATATATTTGCAAACTGCCATCTAAACTGAAGAGCTACCTAGCCCTTCAATCTTGCTTTGTATTTCTGATGCATGAGCAGCTTTCTTAAGTAGTATAAGCATATGAGTATGATGAGCCAAAAAACATAGAGTAAATAGTTTGGAATGCATTGTAACCATTCAAAGTATCATCAGGGCTGTGAAAGATATGATGCAGGAAGTACCAGTACACAATTTTGCAGGCCTTTGAGCAGTTTTTGATAAATGACTCAAATGCATGGATGTCTATATTGAATGGATAGTTCTAATTAATAAGAGCACTATGCAATTCAAAATAATTGCATAGCAAAAAAATAAACAAGGTGCTTTCTTAGGTATCCCAATCTGGCACATGATGATACTCCTGGTCTAAAAAAAAAATTAAAATTAAAATTAAATCAAAAAATTAAAAATTAAATTAAAAATTAAAATAAAAAAAAATAAAATTCAATAAACCAAAAATTAGAAGTCAACGTCAGGTATGCTTACTTAGGTTGCCCTCAAAAAGTTTCTTTGTATAGCGGTAGTAATGCATAAGCATGCAAACCAGTATAGAATGAGATGCTATTCCATAATTAGCATTTGTGAGGGTTTGACTACCTACAAAATGGTGATATATCTCAATAACAGAATCAGCAAGAGTGGTCGCTAGATAATAATGACCTCCAACACATATGAAAGGCACTGGTGTCATGACATAAAGTGGCATGTTAAGGTACATGATACTATAGTAATATGCAGCAATATAAGGACACCAATCACAAAATATCACCAGGTTCTAATACAACTACTTCAGTATTCCTTAAGTCAGCTTTTGCCTCATGTATAACATATTTCTTTATAAAAATAGATATAGTAGCAAAATCCTTGAAAAACCTCAATTTTGATTGTACAATGTATAGTAACTTGAATTCTATTTCCACTCGTAAAAAAGTACCATACCTGTTACAACCAATGTGCCAGTAATGATGGGCAGATCTAGTCGATGCTATTGCCTACTGCATGTCAGATATTAGATAATAGTTGGAAAAGTTGCAATATAAGGATTGACTATTTACTTATGACCATGCAAATTAATCACCAGATACAGATAAGACAGGAAATGAATCACATACTGCAGGCATATCAAGAGCATTCAGAGCATATGGTTCTGCAGACAAAGTAGCAGGAAACATGTCAACTAGAGAACCTCTATATGTACATTGAGTATCTAGCGATGTGAAATCTATCATATATAAGTATATGAAATGAAATGCAAGAACACTCAAACAGGCATATCATGAATAGTGATAACACTGTATATGTTGCAGATGGAGGTCAATATTGCACTAGTAAATCTGTTGTCTATATGATCAATGTCTTTGATCAATATGGCAATGTAGTCAGGTCAGATATTTAGAAATGCTAGTATTAGTGGAGTCCATCAATTCATCTATAGAAACAATCTTGATAAATGTCAGTCTAGTTGACTCCATAACAACCAATTTGTTTATGAAATCTATGTGTCTTGCACCTATGATAGGCATCATGCAGCTTAGTTGTTGCTAAGCCTTTAGTTTTCCTGCCATGTTCTCTGCTGGACTTACTTGTGTTTGTCTCCTCTTATCCTTTAAGCACACTTTGTCATTGGTGCATCTCTCTTGCTGCATATTTCTGCCAACTCTTGTTACCTACCTTCACCAAATTTTGCCATTTAACCAATTTTTTGACTTGTTCTCTGGGAACTGCCTGGGACTCCCTCAACCTTAGCATGCCCAATGCATTTTTACACAGGTCAGTAGCTGTAAACCGTATCTGCTACTGATCTACTTTTGAGCATCATCAATGCTCAAAGACCTATTTATGAGTTTCAGCCGATGAGGTGTGGCATCCCTCACCATACACTCCAGATGTTGAAATGCAAATCTGAGTTCCTGTAGAAGGTTCCCCCCCAGAGCTGCAAAAAACAACACCTTTTACAATGCCCGATCAGCTTTCACTACAGCAGTAGATTATTCTAGCCCTCTTATGTGATTTTATAACTAACACGTTAATGATACAATTAACTATCAATATAGCATATAAAAGAACAATCACACTTTAAACACTGTCTCCTACTCATGAGGATTGAGTAACATGTGAGGCAATATGGCCAATGTGATATACAAAGAATTATGAAAAACAGTTGTGCAATCTTGAGGAGCTGAACTGTGAACTTGGCAAATATGTATGAGCTCAGACTGGTCATTCTCTGACCTGTGGTATCAAAATCTAAGATGTAAGTAACAATCTATAAACCAGAAAATATCATACCCAGAAACTATTATACTCTCAATGGACTCAATATCCTTAGGCAGAAATAAATTTTCCTGATACGAGCACCAATATGTTCAGCATTAATAATACACATACAAGATATTAACATATCTTAAGAAGACATCCTAAATGCAGGGCTACAGAGGTCAAGTTGATAAGTATAGTGACAACATTTTTTTTCCCAACATGCTGAGTAAGACTTGAGTACAAACAAATCAAGGAGCCACCTTCCAACGAATAATACGTGAAAGAGTCAAATTGTTTATCTCTACAAGCCTTGGATTGAAGTGCACATATGTGAGAGTTTAGGGTATTCTGGGATCTCTCTAGTAGAGCAGAAATATTATTAAGGCTTTCTATAGGCTAGGTCATATATAAAATATTGTACTTGACCAATTAATAAAAGCCAATAGAAACAATGACATGTACTGCTTTGTAGTTGTCAACTATGGTACCAGATAAAGAGGGTTTCTAAATAGTTCCCCATTTATTATCTCAAATATGTCTACAACATGATAGGCCATGAGAATCCAAAATCGAGCATCTGTCAGGATCTTTTCAGATATTATGGGCACAGTATTTCTCATTATAAGAGCGCAAAACAGAGAATACTGATCATTCTTGCAGGCAGGAGAAAATATAGCTTCCTTGGTGATTATATGGCTAACAAGTTGCTATAAAACAACAACAGCATATACTGATGGTATCATCAACAATAAATGAGTCAACAACATTCACTCACATGGATTGCTGTGTCTCATTCATAGTAGGTAGTAAGATCTCCATTCAATAGCAGCACATCAATAAACCAGAAACAGGATGTGAAAGCCTTGTTTGATAAGCAAGGATGAGGAGAAGTTACAGACATATAACAAAAATATCAGAAAGTACATATGTATGTGGAGAGGACAGGAGAAAGGACAAGATGAAGGTTTGGAGATGTTAATGTGCCACATATATATATATGTAAAATAAAAATTCAACATTTTCAATAAATAAAATATATATGTAATGGTGGCCTATATTTAGATTGGCATCTGATTAACCATGGACAAATTAAAATAGCAAAGATTAGTCATATACAACAAATGACACATCTTTCAGCAAGTAAACCCGTCAAACAGTAAATACATACTATAATATCAATGAATATGAAGGTTATATTAAGTTGGTTTTATCTGTCCATAATACTCTTACACAAGACCACTGGCACATTGTAAATAATATCAATTTGTTATATCACTTCAAATTTTGTAGTTAAACAAAGTGATGTATGCAAAAATAGTACAAGATAGTTCAGCAAAGCAAAAAAACAAAGGAATCAGAATGCGACAAACAACAAAATCAAAATTATACTGACAAGTGTGTAAAACTGAAGAAACTATATGTGGTTCACATGCCAGCAATCAGATTGCTTCTTTATTTTTACCTTTTACCTTTGGTAGCACCCTGATTTGTGGATAATCTATCAATACCAGACTAGGAAGAAGCAGTCTGACCAGCAATAGAAGACATCCTGGAGCTGGCACTACAGTGACCGGAGAGTATACTACCTACAGAACTAGAAAAAAAACATTTTTTGATCCTCTCAGAGTGTCAGATTCAAGATCTTAAAAACTACTAAGTTTTATCAAAGATGCTATGCATTTGGTACCTGCACCACCAATCACAACAAGATTAGGAGTGTGAAAAACCATGACAAACTTGATGTTAGTCAAAAAGAATTTAAAAATAAATAAATAAATAATCAATAATAATATCATAGTAAATAGTCAACATATACTGAAGAAGAACCTTCAAACCATCCAGCTGTGTAATCCACGGCAACAACAGACCCCTTGAAAACATCAGACAAGTTGCCATTGTATGAGCATCAACTAGCAATAGCATTGAAATTGGCAGCTAAAAATTAAAAAGCAGGTCCAGTTTCCAAATAACCATTGTATATAAGAACTGTAAATAAATAAATAAAAAAGTCAACAAATAATGACATGGAAGACACACATGTTGATTTATAATTTATTATCGCCTCCATAGAGTTCTTGAACTTTGGAGTTGGTATGATAGGAGCAGATTTAACAAAAAATATTGAATCATTGATTATTATAGGAGGCTTTAAAAGAGCAGGCACTGAGTAGCTACCCGCTACAAAGTGAAGTCAATATAAAAGTATGCTACAAGCAAGTTGAAAATTTATAGTTTTTGAAGAATACGTTTTTTCCTTTACCTCTGGTTACAAAGACCATCCCATAGCTTGAGTAAGAGCCTATAGGATCAGAATGCAAACTCAACATGTTTCCAACATTGGCTATAGAACATAGGAACTCCTGCTGGAATGGTACAATTATCAATCATTTCTGTTTATAGAGGGACAAGTAACTGCCAACTTCTATGCTAGAATCAAAGAGATGAGAAGCAGACATGATACTAAACATAATGTCAATGCAAAAAGCATTACCTTCATTGTTTAACACAAGGCAACAAGATTTTGCAGTAAGATTATCTGGATATATGCAAGCTGAATACATGTATAAGTCATGTTTGACCTACAAGAGGCCTCAAATCAAAGACTTATACACATATGTAATAATAATGCATATAAACAAGACAATATAAGCACTTACTCTGCATTTTCTTCAGACATCTTTGATATCACGGCCAATATATGTGCAAATTACACTGACTCATTACTGATTTGTTTATCATATCCATATAGTATGATATTAAACATACAACTGTGTGAAAAATATGTTAATAAATAGAAACAAAATATTATATATTGCAATGCAAATACTATAAACAGACATACAGAAGATAGGGAAGCATACTGTATGTAGCAGAGAACATAGGATTCTGTATGTTCAGCTGCATAACTAGAGGATTAGTAACCATAACAGTTGGATTAGTAGCACTGTCAAATCTAACTAAAAAGAATATCAGAATATAGAAATTAAGCAAGCAAATAATAAAACGCTACTCTTCAATATCATAGTGTTCATCAGCACTAACATTGACAGGATCGTTGTTTAGTAGTGACACCATGTACATAAGTACTGGCATCTTCCATAACATGACAATCTTTGTTATTATCAGCACACTCTTGTTCATTGGTAGAGACAGCAAACACTAAGGATTTGTTATCAGAATTGACACATGCAATTAGTGCATTGTCTGAGACAACTATGTTTGGTGTATTAGCTTTGTCATTGGAGAATTCTAACAACTCAAAGCTACTCCTATCAAATCCATTATCAGATGCATCTTTATCAACAACAAGTTTACTAGTGGTGTAGAATTTATCATTTAATGATTGGGCAGGCAGTTTACAAATGTAAGATGTACCGATACCATGAATAAAAATAAAAATAAAAGACACAATGCATGAGTAGTATTGACAATAAATTCATTTAAAAAATACTGAACCTTTCAGCAAATCATTGCTTTCTGCAAAAGATATAATGCTCTTTCTGTTCATCTGGGGAATTTTCAAATACCGGGTTATCACCTGCTTCAGTCTTTATATTAGGAAGAATATGTGTGATCAATTTTGTGACCTCTGCAGCCTAAGGTTTAGCTAAAAAGGTGTGACTGCACCTGCAGATATATAAGAAACAACATTTTCAGATAGGACATAGTACAAATAGTGTAATTTGACTAACATAGTTTGCCTAGTTGGTATAGACAGTACATCACCTGCACTGACTAAAAGCTTCTCTAAGACACGTCTAAATAAACAGTATGCAGTCAACCAAAGAGCAAGAATATAATATGAGTATACACATAACTGAGGACTCTACAATTGAAGAGCTACTCATCTTCTTCTTCTTTGGCAAAGACGTAGAGGGCATACTATTACTACAAATGATAAGCAATCATTGAAATTAACATGATATACAAGAATGTACACATCACAGACTACACCAATTTTATGCTTAACTAAAGAAAAAGACGCAGAATTGGCATTGACAGGCAAGTTGCTGGCTAACACAGCTGCAAAAATACTAATAGCATATGTCAAGGTCATATATACAATCAATTATATAATGCATACATTTAACTGGTCTGCATTTTGCATTTTTTAGTCAAATATATCAGTATAAGAATAAAACATAGGTAGGTAGATAGAAACTTACAAAGCTTGCAGCTGTTCATACAAAGAATATATCAAATTTTTCAGTTTATCTGTGAACTTCTTTGAGGTTTTGCGTAAAAGCATAGTAGTACCAAGTATAATAATGTAGAAACAAATATAGTGAGAGATAGATAGAGCAGAAGAGTGAGGATAAAGAAGACTACAGCATGCAGGTTTTATGGTATACTGGCATATTAACAGATACATAAATGTCAAAAGCAACAAGGGACAAATAAACTAAATATAATAGTACAAGTATCCATGGTTGCATGATAAACTGGATATACAAGCCAAATATAAAAAAAAATATTTAAAACAAATAAAAATATATATATAAAAAACAGAGCTAATGATAGGTTAGAAGCTTTAAGCCAGCCATTCAGTAGATGGATAAAGAACTATTAATACATATTTAGATGAATAAATCAATATAAATTGAACACCAACACCTGCGTAAGAAACTATAACTTCATACAGGCTCTACATGTGCCAGATTGGCAAGTCTGGATATAGAAAGGTGAACAAGCAGAAAGATCCAGATACTAAGAGAAATATAGCCAGAATGGTGTAAAAAGTAAGGGATACTAATAGGCAAGCCAAAATGTCAATTTAAATTAGCCTTTTTCAATTCCATAGTAATAGTAGAGTAATATATAGATAATATAAATATGTAAACCAATCAGTCAGTTTAAATTAGCCTATTTCAATTCTAAAATATGATAGAAGCAAAGTAACTTACTCAGTATTCAGAGAGCAGACAATCTATAAGCCAAAATAAAATAAAATGATATAATAGAATAAGCAAGATATCAATGCAAAAATGCACATGCTTTGAAATAAAAAAAAAAGAACACAGTCCTATAGAATGAGAGAATCTATGGGAAAGAAGTTGCCTGAGAGACAGTTAAAGGTTTTGCAGACAGGAAGATCCAATAAATCATGTTGGTCTTATTGTTTCCAAACACGTTGAATAGGAGAGATAAAATATATCCAAATTGCTAAGAAGCCAGACAGACAGTCAACCTGTAAACATTGCCTGCATTAGACCAATGCAAGGTAATATGAGAATAAGAAGCTATACAAAGAGTCAACCCCAAAAATTTGCTTATAATAGACGGCTGCCATGCAACACAAGACAGTATTAGCTCACTAGATATCTTGTAGCCTATTTTATCATTGCATATACATATATAAATTAAACAACAAATATAACAAAAGCAATGCAAGTGCATACTGAATAAAGCATTTCAAAATTATAAAAAAAGATTTAAATGGACATTAACATAGAAAGTACTTTGAAATGACATGTTGAGCATGTTGAGTATGATGAGCATTGGAGAGAAGCACAATTTCATGACATCTTGCAGATGAAATGAAAATATAAATGTATTGCATCCATACATAGATTTTATATCTTGTGAAAAACTCAGAATAGAAAAGTACGATAGTTATATGGCAGTACAAAAGCCCACAAATATAGAGTACTACTAGCAGATGAAAATGACAAGGTGATAAACAAGGAAGCAACATTCATGGTGTATGGTGCAATATCAAACATAGATTTGCCCCCATTTAAAGTAAAAGAATCTATAGTGAGCATTCAATAATGCTATATATATTGAAGATGGCTAATATGTATATAGTGAATTTAACAGGAAATATAAATACCTCAAACAGTCAATAAAACTAAATAGTCTTAGCATACAGCAGTTTGACAATGTTATTGCTGTGGTGAAAACAGTATACAAAGCATTTGACTGGGAATTCAAAGAGAGCAAACTAGAAAAATAGTTGGAAGAAATATCAAATAAAGGAAACAAGATACTGCACACAAACAATAGGGTGTTTACACCTATAAAGGACTCAGATAAAAGAAAAGTTCACATTTCATTCAAAAAGAATACTAATCCCAATAGATTGCTTGAAAAAATTGCACAAGGAGGATTCAAGAGGACATTAGACAATATTGTCAAGTACATGCAAGCAAGGATAACACTAGACAGAGACAAACTATAAGAATATATAGACAATGACTATAAAACATAGTTGCTTACACAAATCAAAAATTCAAGAGGATCAAACCGCAGACCTTCTAAATCGGTGATATATTTGCAGCTTAGGTATCTTTTGCAGTTGTTCTATTAAGAAGAGGAAAGTATAAGATGTTAACAGTTTTGAGATCAATAACGCTGCTGGACAAAACATTTGCACTAATGAGCGGCCATATAAATAATAAATGTATTATTCTTACTTTGACAATTACCAAGAAGGGAAAGGGGCAACCACTCAAATGCAAAGACTATAAGCCAGTGAAAAGAAAGCTCTGAATGTATAAAGACAATAGAAAAACCTGACAAAAGGCTTGCAAGGTGGTCAGTACCAGCAATTTTAAGCAACAAATGTTGAATTACATGAACATTGACAACTGATATCTTACAATAGCTTTGATACTATCTCTTAAGCCATATTTATTTAATATAGTCTGTTATATTTTTATCAAATTATCCTATTTCTCATATTTAGTCAATCAGTTGTCCCTAAATTATTTTGCAAGCTCTCATTGCTGTTCTCTCATTGTCTTTTTACATTAACCCAAGTATCTAGCATCCAATATACTACCACTCATATCATGTTGTTTTGTTTGTTTTTTTTTGTATTTTTTTTTGATATTTTTTTCACCAGTTAATATAGTAATCAATAAGTGTCATCATCAAAATAACATATTGTAATAAGTGTCATTGCATCAAAATAATATATTGATTATATAATTGATTGTACAGACAAATAGTTTGGCAATACCTACCAAAGAGAATTATATGTATATATTTTTTTATTCTTCTTTAATGCTTGATCAATGAATTATCTAAGTATAAGACCTTTATAAACCATGAACCAAGAAAGACTAAATCCAGCATTGATGGATAAATAGTTATATTACCTCGAATGATACGTGAAAATAAAAACAATATTATACAATGTTTTAGATATAATTAGATATTTTTACACTCAAAAAAATATAATAATATGGAATTCAGTATATATATGTAGCAATCAACACAATGTC
>QGOA01004221.1:0-29567 GCA_003313075.1 Termitomyces sp. MG16
ACACATCCCCCAATCAGACCAAGCTATGGTCTCAAAGCACTACAATGGTCAGGCCATTGGTTAGTCAGGGATGGGGGCAATTGGAGAATCCCTGGGCTCCTGGAATAGATCGGCAGTTGCGTTGTCCATGTCGTAGTTGGGGAGTTCATCCTCAGGTGCAGGCTTGTGAGATGTGCCCAATGGTCCTGCCATAGGCAGGGAGTTGTCATAGTCCTGTAGTGGGGACAGCATAAGGTTGGGGTTAATGGTCAGCCCCAGAGTAGGTGGCTGAGGATCAGGAAGATCCCTGTCGTCAGATGGGTATTGGCACATCCAGATCTCTCAGGCATGAATGTCCTGTCCAATTAGGAGATACATTCTCTTGATGAATGCATTGTTGAATGCATGACAGCTCTCCTGCTGCTGAAGCATCAGGTGTTGGCAATTGCCAATGGTGGCCTCACACCACCCATCTCACTGAGCAAGGGACTGAGGTGTCCTGTAATGATCAAGGCATTGCAGCCTCGTTGTAGAGGCAGTTGTCGCCAAAGAATATATAGGCCAAGTATGTGACCCCATAAGTATATTCATGGTCAGCTCAGCTGACCGGAATTTGGTTGTGAATAAGGACATGCAACACGTCCAAAGTGGTGAAGACAGAAGCCAATGCTTCTAGGATATCCACTGCCCAAGCCTCGAAGGTCAAGTCCTTGGAGTGGAGGGGCACAAATGCTTGCCCTGTAGCTGCCTCATATTCAGCAATGGCCTCTCTATAGAGGCCAGGCCACATAAACACATATGCCAGGTGCTTATGCACTGTGGTCTTGGAGGGGCGGCTGGCACTGATAGTGTGTACAAGCACAAACTCAAAGAGGCTGCACCAGTGGATGTACATGGTATGGTCCATAGCCAGACTAGTCCATACGTTGGGTGTCCCAGGATGCCCATAGAGAAGGGCATATGAGCCCAGGTAGTCCAAAGCAAAGAGTTGCTTTAGATCAGGGGGTGTCAGGCCAATGAAGGCCAGCCTCCTGCTTTTCTTGTGGCAATAGATCTGCAAAGAAGCAATCATCTGCAGAACTTGCTCTTGCTTCTTCAAACTTGCAAAAGGTACTGCAATGGTCTTGTACAGGGGTTCTTTGAGTAATTGAGACATTGTTCTGTCTTGGGCAGTAGGGTGGCAATTAAGGGCCACCTGTTTAAACTCGTTGAGCAAGAGATAGCCCAACTGACCTGACAAATCGGCATAAACTGGTTGTTCACTAGTGAATAGAGCCTGCAGAGCTCTTGGGGACTGCAGGGAAACCCATGAGGTGCAACTTGGTACACTTTACTATTGTGGGGCATTTGCATGGCATTGCCCTCTTTGTTGGCCTTGAAGGCCCTGGCTGCACAGGCTTCTTGCCCAACAAAAATAGTGTTAGTCACTGGTGACCAGTAGAATTGGGGAGACAACTCTGTGCTGAAGAATGAGTTCTGGCACTCAATAGTGTGATCTTGATAGATCACAACACTGAGCACATCAGGAATGCACCCAGTCTCTTCTTTGAGGAGGGCAGCTCCTTGTTTGGCGCTATCTTGCACCTGACGGTCCATTTTGGCCTGTCAATTACTGTTGTGCCACTGTCTCGTGCAGCACAGGGGATTCCATTCAAGCCTCTTCAGGCTCCTCATACCAATTGTTGTCAGAGGGTAAGGATGGCAGCCTCTCCAGGACAGACTTCTCTGAACATGGGTCCATTGACCATACACACTGAGGATATTGGGCTTGGAGGCCCTCTACCAGTACAATGGGTAAAAAGGGGATATTAGCCTCTGGGGCCCCTTTTGGGGTGCCCTTGAGAAAGTGTGCATTGATGTATGTGTGCCCTTCTGTTTGCTTACCCTGCCAATCCTTTTGGGATTGCAAGGCCTTGGCCTCAGTGGGGTGTGCACCGACGCCCCAGGAACTCTGCTCCCCAGAGTGCATGGTAGATACCATGGATAATGGTCGCAAAGACACAACCTCGGATGCACCACTAGCAAGGTGCTGAATCAGCTGGGAGGTGACTGAGACAGGGACATCTTCATAGAGGAGGATGTCCTGTCCTAGGCTGGCCTCCTAGCTGGAAATGGCAATGCTCAACTGAGTCAAGCCAGGAGAGTGCGTCCTTCACTTCTTGCTAATATGCTCTTTTGCTAGAGTTGGTGTCCCGACTCAGAGGTGTAATCTGCTGCTTACAAGTAGCTGAAAGGGCAAGGAGATCAGTTTTGCACTGAGCACACATATGATCCATGTCATCTATCATCCAACTGATGAGAACAACAGCTTCTGCATTGCAGAGGAATGATGAGTCTGCAGGTATGTCATACCTGTTGTCTCCCAGACGTTGAAGGAGAGAAGCCAGGACTAAGTCCTGGTTGAGACTGGGCTTGACAGTCTGTGCTTTTCCTTTGTCGTGTCAAGGATGTGACTGTTCTTCTAAGCTGGGCTCAGATTGGTGCAGCATCTCCAGTCACTGTAACAAGGAGATCCTGGCCAGGCTCTCCATTGGTGTTTTGGCTGGAGACTTGCTGCATTGTTCTGTATTGAAAGCTTCTGTGCTCTCAGATGCCATCGTTGCTGGCATGAGGGATGATCTACATCCCTCTGGACTGTCAGCCAGCATTGTGGCCAACTGGGAGGTCAATTTTCCTCTCTCTATAGGTGCCTCATACAAGGGACTGTACTGGGGCATTGTGCCCCAGGCTCCCATTCAAGCTGGAGAGTACGGCATCATTGTTGGCACACCAGCCATGCCAGGATAGTGTGCCCGGGCTATAAACTGGAGCAAAGGATGTGTCCTCATTGGCCCCCCTTGCCAGTATGGGGGCAAGCTGCCTCCATCCTGACATCACTTGGGGGCTAAATAGCCCTCCGTACTAGACTTGCTGGGATTGGCCCTCAGCATGATGTGGCACATAAGCACCCTGTGCTGTCTGATGAGGCGGAAAACTGCCCATGAGTGCATTCTGAGGCATAAAGTTGCCTTGCATGAGTTGTTTTGGTGGGTAGCCACTGATCACTGGCTGCTGCAGCAGATAGCCTGCCACTGGTTGTTGCTGCTGCTGTGGGAATCCCCCAGTCTGTTGCGATTGTCTCTATTAGGGCACATTTTAGGTAAGTGGGAGAGCTATCTGCCCCCCCTTCAGCCAATGGTAAGACCAATGGCAAAAACTCAATTGCATGCTGCTGCTGCTACTGACTATCCTGGTCCATGGGTAATGTGTCCATGGTTGAAAAAAGAAAGGGAAAAAGAGAAATTTCAAATTTTATGACATGTCTCAGCCACAGCTGCTGACCAACTCAGCCAAGCTGCAATCAGCACTGCCAATCAAATTAGGCACCAGCACGCTTACCTAACTGATGTGGGCGCTTAATGCCCTTCAACTCCAAATAGTGGTCAAGTGCCGCTAGCTTGGAGCAATGGGAGTATGGCTCCTATGTTGTGTCTCTGAGGGACCAATGTACCTCAAACTCGAGCATATTTCGCTTAGTCCACCGGTGCCCAATTATGCACTTGATAAACCATTTGTCATTGTCTCATGCCCCAAAGTCATAGGGTCCCAGGGTCGCCCTGTTAGGGAATAACATGTCGTCAGACATGCTATATGGTTGTAACAGCAACATATGGAACTTTGGAACAATTTGTCATTTCTGCAATGCCTGCGGCAACTCCAGCATATGGTTGGAGGTACTTGGCTCTGCATCTAGCACATGATACAGGCCTATGCATTTTAGGCAGAGTTTACTTGCCCATCTCTTGGGCAGCCTCAGGTTATGTATTGACAAATAGACCAATGCTCCTACTGATATAGGCAGGTCCATTTGTCTATAGTAATTGGTGTTTTTTGCCTGAAAGACTCACATCTTGATGATGGCATCACGCACTGATGCAATATTCTCCAGGGCCTGCCTGGCAAAGTTGACTACTTCTTGGTGGGCCACCATATCCATACAAATTTTGTGCAGCATGGAGGACATGTACCCTCCATTGAGCTCAAAGGGTGCATACTCTGTAGCCTCTGAGATACTTGTGTTAATCGCAAACTCAGTGAGTGGGCACCAATCCACCCAGTCTTGTTGATCAGGGCAGACAACTGCCCTTAGGATCTGGCCTATAATGCGGTTGGCCCACTGAGTCTGCCCATTTGTCTGAGGATGGAATGAAGTTGACATGAGGAGTCTGGCTCCCATCCACCATTGTGATGTGAATTTTGAGTCACAGTTGCTCACAATGGTATTAGGCAGCCCATGCAGCCTAATAATCTCCCTAAGGTAGATCCATGACAGCTCCTTAGCCATCAGCATTGTTCACACTGGTATAAGGTGCACCATGCTTGTCATGCGACATATCACCACCCAGAGGTACTCAAATCCTCTTGACTTGAGAAAGGAACCTATAAAGTCCATTCCAATAGAATCTCAAGGCTTTACTAGCACCAGTAGCTGGTGCAGCTTCCCGGCAGGAGCTCCAGGGGGCCGCTTTGCCCTCTGACATGCTGCGCATAATGCACAGAACTTGGTAACCTCCTGGGCCATGCATGGCTACCAATACCATCTCTGGATGTATCCCAACATTCATGTGGCACCAAAGTGCTCCACCAGTGCATGGACCTGGTCCAGTATTTGCATCACAATAGTTTGTGTATGGGGAAGACAGATCACTGCCACTCCTTGACAATTTTCCATCATGATTATACTGTCAGGCCCCTGCCTGAACTGAGGATGGTTGTTGGGATTGGTGATTATCTCAGTGAAGAGGTAGTCATGTCCATACTCCTGCATGACTTTCTTTTGGAAGTTGTCTTTCCCCAGACTAGATGGCTGGGACAAAGGCAATTTACCTTTCAGCATTTCAGCCAGAGTAAAGGGTTGATCGGGGCACTCAGGTTCCCCAGGCAAAGCTGGTTCCATGACCTCATGCTTCTTGAGCAGCTTGGCAGCTACATCCTGCTCTTCACGCTGCTCCCTGAAGTGAGTACCTCACCTCTGTTCATTGTCATGCATTGTGTGTACTTTCAGGACATGTTCCCTGATCTCCTGGTACTGATGGAGAGGTAAATCCTTTTTGTCTGGGTCTATGCAGCTATCTGCCTGCACATACTTGTAAGGCTCATGAGCCTCCCTGACTACATCACTCTTGAAGTAGCGAGACAAACAGTCTGCTACTTTATTGAGTTCACCTTTAACATAGGTGATGTTGAACTGGTATCTCAACATATAGTCAATCCACCATTGCTGACATGACAACAAGTTCACCTAAGTCTTGAAGAACTCAAGCACCTTGTGATCAGTAATGACATGGATGGGGTATCTCATCAGTTTATCCTCCCACTTGAGGAAGGCCTCAAGTATGGCTAGAGTCTCTAGCTTGTGCATAGCATTGTTTTGCTGGGTGGTCATGAACTTCTTTGACATGAACCCTGCTGGGCAGCATGTCTGCCAGCTACTCCTCTGGCCATACATGGCACCAACGCCCATCTTAGACGTGTCACAAATGAGCCAAATAGGCTTGTCCTGTCTAGGGTCGATTGGTCAAATAACCAAAGTCTTTGTACAGATCTGTTTGACCATTTTGAAGCACCGCTGGTGCAGCGGCCTCTAATTGAACAGTGATCCATTCTGCATCATGGCCATGAGTGGCCCAGTATAGGCAGTAACATCAGGCAGAAAGCTCAATATGTAGTTGACAAGGCCAACAAACTGTTGGATGTCATTGTAGTTTCATAGTGTGCACCACTCCCAAATATGGTCAAGCTTGTCCTGATCAGAATGTATACCCTGCTCATTGATGACATGCCCTAGGCAGTCTATACTTTGAGCATAAAGCTCACACTTTTTCCATTTCAAGTACAACTTGTACTTGTGTAGTCATCCAAACATGACTCTGAGGTGCTGTTCATGCTCCTCCATGGAATCCAAATAGATGAAGATGTCAGCTAGGTAGACATGCATAAAGTGTACTATCACGTCCCAAAATATAGAGATGATTAACCTCTGAAAGGTTGCTGGGGCATTATAGTCCCCAATTTGCATGATGTTGCTCATAAATGTGCCCATGATCAATGCAAACATGGTCTTAGATACATCTTCAGTGTCAATGCGCACCTGCTCATAAGCGTCTGTGAGGTCAATCTTTGAGCAATACTTTGCTCAAGCCACGTCTTCCTGGATCACCTTTTGATCTGGTAAAGGAGTTACATCCTTTATGGTATTATTGTTGTGCTGGCATGCATCAAGAGCAGTGCAAAGGGTCCTGTCCTTCTTTGGGATGCACAGTAATAGTGCCATCTGAGCAGTGGTGCATGGTGACCACCATTGAGCATTCAAATAGTGATTAGTCTTATTGTGTAGTTGCTCCTGGAGTGTATGTGGACAGCACAGCAAGTGGTACTTGTACTGCTTGCTCTCATCTATGAGATTGATCTCATGATTCACCTCCCATCATGGTGGGAGCTCCTCCTTGGTCCCATTGACCATATCAGTAAATTCCTCTTGCCAGTGCTGATGCAACCAAGAAATATCGTCCTCACAAAGGCTTGTCGCCTTCTGTTTCCCCTTCAGACACATTAGGGGAAGTACTTCCACCACAGCGGATGGTGGCTGTGGCTACTGTGCATATTGCAATCACTAAATTAAGATTGTCATCGGGTATGTGCAGTCTTAGCAGGGGTTCCACTATCGCTGCCCTACAGACCATGAGGTTTTTTCCCTCACATATAAGGGAATATGCTATGGAGACTTTGTCTGATGCTGGCTAGCAATATGCTGGTGTGACAGTCGTCCATTGCTGGTGCGCATTTTGCACACACATGACTGCCACTGGCTTGTTCCACTCCTGCAGCATTCAAGGGTCATATGCCTAGTCGTACTTGGGGAGGGGGGCTGGTCACTCCTATAAGGACTATGTGTCCTCACAATATGAGGCTTCTGCCTCTTGGTTGCTGTTTTTCAAGTCATCTAACTTGACTCATGAGGACGTAGATGGACATACATCCACTGAGTCCTCAAGCTTTTTTGCCTTCTGCTGACATTTACCTGGAGGCTTTGCACCTCAAGCATCAGGAGCAAGTGTTTGCTCATCTCTCATCTTGGAGGCTTGATACTCCTTTTTGCTCATCATCACCACGTTGTAGTCTGAGCTCAGTCCAGGCATAGCCTGTTCTTTCTCATCCACATCCTCTACTGCTGGTGCTTTGTACCAACTGAGTCATGGAAAATCCTTGCGCTTTTCCTGTTGCAGGCAATTATCAGTGTTGTCTGCTGTAGCCTGTTCAGCTGGAATCACTTTCCCATTGACTAGCACCTGACAGTGCTCAAAATCTAGCATGACTTTGTTATGCTGCATGAATGGTGTTCCCAATATCATGTTATAGCAATCAAAGTTTGCTACATCCATATATTCCTGGCTATATGAGCCTGGTGTCTGGACAGTTATGTTTGTCCCATACTGCACCATAGGACAGCTCTCTATGGTGCCCAGTTGCAACACTAGCAGTGTGTCTAACTCTTGTAAGGAAATTCCATACATGTGGGCAAATTGGAGTGTAATACCTGAAGTAGTGCTCCTGGAGTCCCATATGGTCCACACCTTGCAGCCATTTACATCCACATACAAGACCAGGCACTCTTTTTCTGCATGCTTCAATGTAGGGCACTGCAAAGTGCTCTCTGCCCAATGAAGAGTCACCTTCTTCATTTGTACAATGTTATTCTTGACGTGATCATTTGAGGATGGCCAGTCCGTCATTGCTGCTAGGCACTCAGAGTTGCTGTCATGACTGTAGTACTTGTTGTCAAAGGCATTGTTGTATATGTCTACGGTGACGTACTCCTCCCCCTCCACAACCATACTCTTGGGCTCGGCACCCAATGCCTCTGCTGGAGGCTCTTGGTTGTTCATGGGGTGCTCAGCCTCAGACTCAGCAGAGATATCTCCGTCACTCCTACTCACAGCTGCAGTATGTGCGGCCCAAAGGTGGGCTTGAGGTGTATACCCCTTTCTCAGGGCTCTCACCCTTGCAGGGCAGTTGGTAGCATAGTGGCCTGGCTGGCCACATGCGAAACATGTTCCCATCTGACCAGATGGGTTGGCCAGCTTGACTTTCAGTCTTGGCTTAGAACGTTCTCTGTCCAGCACCCGCTCTGGTCATGGGCAACTACAGTCATGTATAAACAATGGCTCTGTGAATGCAGTTGCTAAAGCTAGAGTCTGGTACAGTAACAACAACAAAAGAAATGAGGCACTGAGGCTGCCAGATAGCTTGCCTCAGACCAATAATACTGGAGAAGCTTTAGCAATATTAAAAGCAGCCTCAATGGCCTCAACAGACAAATCTCTGAAGATAATGAGTGACTCCAAACTGATCCTCAACAGCATAACAACCCACCTCAAAAGAAACAAAAATGATGGCTGGACAGAGCTAGCAAATCAGTCCCTGTTGAAGTTCTTAGTAGCAAGACTAAAGAGCAGGGCCAGAATTATGATTTTAGAAAAAGTAAAAGGCCACTCTGGAATTGAGGAAAACAAAGATGCAGATAAGCTTGCTGAACAAGGAGCCAAGAGAGCAAGCCCAGATATTGTTAACTTAGAACCCCCAAAGGAATATGACCTCCAAGAGGCTAAGCTTGCAAGTATAACACAAGCAACATTATACAAAGCAATGATTAAAAGGAACATCAAGATGTGGCACAACTGCACATCTGAATGCAACAAGATGGGTGATAAACAATGTAAACAAGGATGCACCTACTGATGATAGAATCTGGAAGTCTCTCAAAGATAAAGATCTATCAAAAGAGACATGGGCATACCTCTGGAAAGTTATGCACAATGGATATAAAGTTGGTAGCTACTGGGAAAACATCCCAACCTATGAGAGAAAGGCATACTGCAGACCATGTGGTAATACCACTGAGTCTATGAAACACATCCTGTCAGAATGTACAGCCTCAGGACAGGAAACTGTATGAAGACTTATAAAGAAGATACATGAAAAGAGGGGACTACCCTTCAAAAAACCTTCCTTTGGTCAGCAAATGAAGTATGCCATGATTAAAAGATACCCTACAAAGAGCACAAATTAATTTTCCAAGATTGTGATATTGGAAGCCTCAAGAGCAATATGGAATATGAGATGCAAATGGTGCATATTGAAAGAGGCTAACTCTAAGAAAATGCTAAATGAGAAGGAAATCAAAAATCAACTGAAAAAATTGATTGCCCAAAGAATAAAACTAGACTGTCTGATGACAGATAGCTCCTGCTTTAGCAAGAAAGCAAGGGACCTAAAGAGAGTGAGAGGCACTTGGATCTCTTTCTTACCTGATGATATGAGCCCTCTCAAGACTTGAAGAAAGGCAACCAAGGTTTTAGTAGGTATTGGTTAAACAAGCCCCACACAAAGTGCATAAATGCATTTCCTATAGCATGGTTCCAGTCTTGATAGGCTATAACAATGGTACTGTAAACTACACTATATCCTAGGATATGGCAGTCAACCCTGTAGATTGTCCATATTTTCTGCCACAATAACCACAAAAAAAAAAAAAAAGTCAAGAAGTCAGAAGGATCCTTCTGGGAAGACAAAAGACATGTGAATTAAGGTTCCATGTAGAACTTGAATATCCCTAAGTTTGAAAGTAGTGCAATTGGTTTTGTGGGCCTCCAGCATTGAAGTGACATGCTAGAGATATTTTGTGCACTTTTTATTGGAAAGGGACACATATTTATGTGGTAGATTCCAGGCAAAGCCTATGAAAGAGAAAGAGTCTTTGAATTCAGTATCAGATTTTTTGATATGCCAAGAGACATTAAGACTCAAAAGAAGATCAAGAATTGAATTTCTATCATGGGCATAAAAATAGTCATTGTGTCAGAAAGAGCCAGAAGAATTGGAAAATTGAAAACAATTTATGTCATTCTCAAATTTGAACAGGAGGCTGTCATCTTTTATTTCAGTGGACCAGATATTAATAAGAGCATTGCAATTTGACTGGCATTACTGCTAGCAGGTCTTGCACCAAAAAGGTGATTGTAGTCAATAAAAAATTTATTTTCAAAACTAACCACTAAGAAAGGGTTGTAATACAGAAGTACCAGGCACATTTGATAAAAAGACTTGATGTCAAAGCAGCATGCCTGTATCTCAGGAGAAGAGACAGCAATCTAAGCTGAGTCAGCACAAATATTGAGAAGGTCAAGCAGATATTGAGAAATTTTACATGAAAAGAAAGGAAATGAAGTCTGCAACCAATAGGGAGCATAAAAGCTCTAATTATAGTGCAAGGAAATAATGCCAAATAGCATAATAAAAATAAATAGACAGTGGAATAGGAAGGAAAGATAGACATGGGAAGAATAAAATAAAGAAATAATGTCAAGACGGTGTTATTTAAAAAAGAGAGAGAGAAAGATGATGAAATAACACTGAGACAGAGAAAAAAAGTGGCAAAATAATGCCAGGACATGCAATGAAAACAGAAAATGAACATGAAAAAAAATGAGAAAATTGAAATAATGCCGAGATGGCATTGTGCAAAATAGTGAAAGGAAAATGGCAAGATAATGCTGAGAAATAAAGGGAAAAGGAAATTGACACAGAAATGATGCCAATATGACATAGAAAATGAGAGCAGAAGATATCAGACAGTCAGTCTGTGTGGAACTTACCTGCTTAGCCACAAGGTGTGCCATGTCAAAACACATTGGGAAATCCCTCTTTTTGATGAAACTGTTCATTAAAAAGATGCTTGTAAGGAGGTCATCTTTGGATAAATTCCAGCAAACTTGAAATTTAGTGGGCATGTCAGGTCCTTGGCATTAGACAGCAACAATCAAAGGAGAAAAATACATAGAACTCCTCAAGATGCCTTTAGTGTGTGTGAGAGAAAATGGTCCCAATATATGGCATGCATTAATTTCATCACTAAGATAATTCCAGATCACATCAGAAAACTCAGAGACTGAGGAATGATTTTGAATGAGAACAGAATCAGTAAGCAGGAGAAGAGTACCCAAAGAGAAACCCTGCTGCAAGTTTTGTACCAGATAGGAATAAAAATTTTCTAGATCATGTTTAGAATGAAACTGTGTGAAAGCTTTTGAATTATAAGGATGAATGACTTGTTGAAAAAGTTCAATGTCTTGAGGTGACAGAGAAGCCCTAGAAGGCTGTATATGTACATGATGCATAAGATTTGGATAGTCAAGAACCTTTGGAGGAGGATGACAGCATGGCTCAGGCACAGATTCTTCTATTGAAAACATGCAAGCAAGCATGTATGAGAGAGAGCATGTGAAGGCAGGGTGGTCTTTGCCACAGAGTGTGCATACATGAATAGCATTGCTGCCATGTCAGTTGTTGCAGAGTTGGTTGAGATCAAAGACCTCACAGGTCCTTTGAGGTCACCTTCCATGCAGATATTTAGTGATGGCGAGTTGATTTCCAACAAGATAGAGGCTTTCTGTCTTCAAAAGACGTAACATTAGCAGGATGCTTGGTAAACTGGTGTGCCTTTCCACAGAGCAGGCATGCTGATAAAGTGTCTCAAAAAAGATGCAGGTTAATTTTAGAAGAAAATCAGAGTGAAGTGGGATCAGAAGAATAAGAAGAATATGGCACTTTGGCCTCATATGCCCTTTTACAATCTTCCATCAGTATATGGTGGGACTGGAGAATTATGTCCATCCAAGATGCATACTTGAACCAATTGAATACTACATTAGCCATAAGTATGTTTAGATGAGCCTCTCATTTAAATTTATACTAAAAAGAATAGGTGTCTTTAAAATTTTTGACCTGCTGAAAGAAACCAATATGTTTACCATACTCAATAGTGTAATTTATTGAGGATGACATCAGGCCATCAGTGAGACTTGCCACAGAGGGTTCCTTTCCCAGTAGTTTAAGAGCTTCCACAAGGTTCTTGGAAGCCTCTATGAAATGCAGAGAGGAGAGATATAAGTGTATATCATTGTTACTCCAAATTTGTTTTATCTTAGTGATATCAAGAAGGAGGACTTTGTCTGCTGATTTATCTTCAGGATTAAAAAAACAAACAACCTTGATATGTATAATTTGAGGAGAATTATTGATGAGATCTATATAATGATTAGTGAAGAAATATAATGGTGAAGGAAAACAATTTTGAATATTAAGAAGGTAGATTGTCAGAATAACAATATCTCTAGATTCCCCTAAAGATCGCTTGACAGAGTTAGTCATCTCCATACTTCCTGAGAGTTTTGCTCAAATCAAGCCATCAGCTTCCTTTTCTTTCTTCTTCAAGGACTGGCACTTAAACTCAGCTTGTTTCTTATTTTAAATTCAAGTGGCAATGATCTTTCAGAAACAAAAAGGTGATAATGGAGCCAAATAGAGCACAGAGGACCTTGCTATCTATTAGGTCCTGAATTCTATCTTTAGTAAAGAGGTAAATGGGCTTGAAAGAAGACCCGATATCAAGGCCTTAGAGTTGAGAAACTGGAGTATTCTGAACGTTAACTGTTAAGAATAGGAACTCAAAAGCTGACCATAGAGAATGAAAATAGAGAGCCATGAATATGAAAACGCTAACCAATAGAAGACAAACATGACAAAAAGAGTAAAAATTGTAGTGACAATAGCAGCACAATGTAGTTTATGGAATTATATAATTATGGTATGCACTCTCTTGCCACACCAACCTTTGACACCCCCACTCAGAGACAAGGTGCAGAGCTGTAGAAAACCCCCCTACTGAATCAAAGTTCCTCCCCCACTCAATAGAACAGCTCATCCTCATCATATATTGAGAGGGGTCTTGAGATCCTGCCATTCTTTCTTGTCCATGCTTAATTGCTGCCAATGTTTATGCTCCATAGTTGCATGAATGAGAGTATGTGCAAAATCTCTAGTAAACATAGCATGAATAGGTTTATCATCCAGAATTAGAGCTGTCAGAGTCGGAAGCAGCATGTGATTCACAAGCAAATTTTGCAGCAACAATGTCAGAATTGAAGGTGGATGAGGAGTGTTTGCAATAGTGACAATGTTCCTTGACTGCATAAATGATTTTGTTCTTGATCTTCTGAGGCATGTCTGCAACACATCAAGAGGAGTGGTGTCCAGGAAGACTGCAACAATGATATGCATTCTTGCTCTATAAAGTGAGCTAGTCATACCTCTGTAGTCCCTTATCATCTGAATCTGCCTGAGTGACCTTCCCCTTCTTTTTTGTCCTACTATACATTGCCTGAACTTCCTCTGCTGCATCTGGATTAAAAGCAGTCCATGTGTCCTCCTGATCAATGAGAATCTTCTTCACAGTGGCAAGAGTGGGCTCATCTGCCTGAGTAGTGAGGAGAGTGCAAACAATAGAGAAGTTGGAATGAAGATTCATGAGAATGGAGTCAACCACATCAACAGCAGCAGGAGCCATGGCCAAGAGCAGTGAGAGCCTTATAGGCAGAGACAATGTTCTGAATGTATACTGAGACTGGTTTTTCAATGTCATGAATAGGATTATAAAGATGCTGTTTGAGTTCAAAGTGTTTTGCATGAGTGTCCTTTTGAAATTTGCTCTTAAGAGTGGTCTAGACAGCATTGGTAGTTTGAGCAGGAGTAGTGTTCTTGAAATGGGCATGGATGATGTCAGTGAAGGAGATGGTTTTGTAAAGAGCAGCACGAGCTGATTGATCATCCTTGTGCCAAATGTCAGCACTAGAAGAATCATTGAGGCAGGAGGTCTCACCCTTAATGTGTGCCAAAATATCATGTCCAATGAACATCATCTCAAGCTCCATAACCCAAGCATCATAATTTGAGCTATTGAACTTGTTGTCCAAGTTGAACATGTGAAGCATCTTGTAGTAGAAAGGTGCCATAGTAGGTGGAAATGATAGTGAAAATTTTAAGCAGAGAATAAAAACTGATTTAAGTCAATGTGCAGGTGAGGCCCATAACCTGTTAAGGATAGGAACTTGAAAGCTAACTATAAAGGACAAAAATAGAGAGCCATGGATATAGGGATGCTGACTGATAGAAGATGAATATGATGAAAAGACTAAAAATTGTAGCAACAACAGTGGCACAATGTAGTTTACAGAATTATATTATTATGCTATGCATCCTCTTGCCACACCAACCTTTAACATTAACCATCTGAAGAATGCTAGCATCGTTAAACTCCTCAGTTAAGGCATTCTTGCAGACTCTGACTGCCAGCAGAAGCTGGAATTGGCTGATCCCAGGAGGCAGAACAATCTTCCCATCAAAATCAAAATCCTCCAGGATTAGACCTGGTACCCCTGCATTTGGAAGCAAAGCCACCTCCTGAGGAGGGTCAATGAGAGCATTGCTTGCTGTGTTGGAAAAAGTGGCTTGTGACAGGAATTTGAGATCATTAGATGCTGGAGTGGATGAGGTAGTTGGTTGGGCCTCCAAACCAATGAGACTAGTATGGGCAGACATAATGATGTGATACTATTACAAGCTGAGGAGGCAACAAAGAGATGATAATGAAAATGATAATAGTTAGAAGTGAAATAGTAAAAGTCTCACTATGTACATAGAAATGAATAAACTAAAAAGGAAATATTGCAGTCTATGCAAACAACCTGTCTTATCTCATGCTGGGCTAGCCAGCAGGTGCATAGCACTAGTGATAGCATTGATGGGATTTGATCATAGTCATGACCTTTTGACCTAAAGAGTCAAACTCCTTGACTCCAATAGGTCAAGATCAATGTATGACTGCTTCCACCAGTTGAGTTAGCTTGCACAACAAGATAAAATGAACTTGAAGTCTCATTTAAGTAGCTATATAAACAAAAAAAAAATTATGAATCAATCATTATTAGTATTAATAAACTGTGTTATCATTAGTCACCATCCAGGTCATTGTAATCATCAACAACTATATTACCTTGCCCATTCACCAGGTCATAAAACTCCATCTTGCTTGTCAGTCTATCCTCTCCAGCCCTCCAGTAATCAGTCAGGGAAGTGGATGAGCTTGAAGTCACATCCATGGGGTCAGGATAATAAAAAAGGTTCTTCAATGACAAAGAATTGATATCAGGTGGGTTACCTGTGCTTTGAGTACCCATTGGCTGAGCTGGCAGATGTCTATTGACAGCTTGTACTGACAACTCAGCTTCAGAAACCAGTTCCTGAGCAACAAAGGTGAAGCTGAGGGTGCTTGTCAATGGGTTTGCAAATGGGGCAGTGCCGTGGTTATTATTGTTATCAAATTTGTATTTGTGATGTGGAGGTAAACCATGGGTCTTGGTGGTGTCAATCTTCAAGAGAATTTCCTTGCACATCTTATCAGGGTGAGTATGAATTCAATGTTTTGTATGCTTGACTCTGAACTGACTAAAGATATGCTTGGTTGATGCAGAATTTGGTGTGACACTAAGGAGCTGCAGTGTCATTTTGATCTTAGCTGCCTTGCCTTGTGATGCAGCAGGAGGAGTAGGATTATCATTAGCAGAATCTAGTAGAGCATGTGCTAGAGGTGCGGGTTCAAGTTCTTGCCATATAGTGATTAGATTGACGGGGTGTTGCTACATCATAGTGAGTAAATCATAAAAACATGTCAGGTACAGTACTTACCTCTCATTGTGCTGCTTCCTTGTGGTATTTCAAGTCCATACCCTTATCTGACCATTCTCTACTCTTCAAACATAGTTACCAAATGAGGCCCAGAATTCATAGGAGGGCTTATTTGTCATATTAAATAAGTGCTGATAACTCCCTACAACAAGCCTCTATAGAGTACTGGAATCTATATAGAGTGCTCCACGTGCAAAGAAGCCAACTCAGATATATGGGTTGAATACAATTGCTAGAATGAAATTGGATGGTCAGCATTGGCCCAGTGCTTTTTTAGACTTTTGAGAGCAGTGGCACATATATGAGGATTGAGACCATGTGTAGTATCCAAGATGGAGCAGTATAAATTGACCAGAGTTATCAGGACCACATCTAGTTGGGCATTATCACTTTGTGTAATATTTGCAGCAATTGCAAGAGGTTTTAAATGCTCTCAAATCCTGTTTAATAGATATTTTCAAAGAACTTATAATTGACAAAGGATTACACACACCTCTTCAAATCTGACCAGAATGTGAATCCCTCCAAAATTACAATAATCTCTCATACCTTTTCCTTCATTTCTGCTCTATCTCCAGCTACTAGCACCAATATCTCTTTTGAGTCCAAAAGTAGCTGCCGAAATGCAAGCTCAAGATCCAGTAATCAAGTAATTGCAAGATAATGAGAAGTCTACCATGTAAGTACAGGAAAAATAAGCAAAGATACTTTGAAAAGCTTTTGAAGCTGTACCTCCCTCAACATTCCTAATGCATGACTATGATTATTAAACTATTTGATGACCTCAATAGCATTCTGTACACTTAATACAAAATGCCCTTGATTTTCAAGATGTCTCTGACAATTAGATTGATCTACTGTTTATGTCAATATTTATCATCAATGCAAATATTCCTCCACACCTGATGACACCAACAGTCAACCCTTATTATCCAGGGAAGTTTTACTCATAAGAGCCGTCACATTTTGGCTGATTCACCACTAGCATCTGTGCACCATGCAACAACAATAATGCTCAAAACCTTAACACAATACACAATTTCTTTGAATATGATTTCCAGTAAGTTCTCAGCTGTTTTGTGGACTGCTGAGATGTCACAAACATTGAGTAACATTGCCTGATCAACCAGACAGTCAACAAAAATTTGAGTAAAGATCTCATACAAAACTCAGAGTATTTGACATTTACCATAGATGCAATCAGTGATGTTTTTGTAATATTTTTCCACCCATCACACTGCCCTGTTCTATACCAATCACACTCTACTCTTAATTTTGGCCTCAACCTTCCCAGCTTCTTCATTCAATACACAACCTGATAACTTCTTTTGTCCTAGCATCAAGGCCTCAGGCTTCCATTTTTGAAAGAAGAAGTGCCAGTAAGGATGTTCAACACACTACCAGGCAATATTGCAGATAACCATAAGACGGCAGAGATCTGCATTGAACTCAGCTTGAGTACAAGAGATAAGATGAAGAGATAACTCGGCCCGAATAGCGACCCTGATTGTCAGTCCCTGTCTAGGGCTCGGTGAATAATTCCCCGAGAGATAGTTACACACCTGTAACTAAACGTAACTATCTCTCTGGCCTTCGAGACCATTATTCACACGAGTTAATAACATTAGTCACCTTTTTGTTAATAACATGTAAGAAATGAGTTATTTACAGATGTGAATAATGTTTTCGACGTAAATAATGTAAAGAATTGCCTAGGGCACCGTGAGAAGTCTCATACGTCTACAACTTGAGCCTTGTCATATTTGGATTCGTGATCTCGGCAAGGGTAGCTGTATAGGCAGATGTTTCAAGAGATGCTGTAATCTTTTCAAGACTTGTTCTAGGTCCTGTGGGGAGATTGATTCCGGTGCCAGGTAGGACATTGTCGATGGGAGAGAGTTGATAGCAAATCTTCTTGAGCGATGTGCATCGCACAGGGCAATACAATTGACGACGTGCTAGATCCTGATTGATTGTGGTTCTTGATCCATTTAATGTGCCTGAGAGGCTCTCATACACCAAAAAAACATCAGAGATATATTCACAATATTTACATGGGGTATAGGGCGATGGGGAGGGGATGTTAATAACAGTTATTAACATGTTATTAACACTGTATATATACACGTGTAAATAAAGGACCACTTATTCACCAAGCCCTATCCCTGTCAGTACCATAGGCCAGCATTCGATTCACTACCCTCACTGTTGAGGATAGACTCGCACGCACCGTCAGTACGTCACAGCCACAGTTTTTCGTCTTTCCTTATACAGACCCCCTCAGCCACCACCGTATGTGGTGGCAATCAGTAGGGGGCCATCAAACCTTATTTTCGCTAGATATTTTTTTATGATACGCAAAATATTACCCTCAGTCGACCATACATTACTGGAGTGACTGAGGGTACGTAAAAACACTTACTATTATTTACCTCTAGACTAATTACCTCCTGTAGACATCTGTATTTCTCTACAGGTATTAATATACTTAGTCGACCATACATTACTGGAGTGACTGAGGACATCCATATTTCTCTACAGGTTATCGGCCCCGTTTGCACTTCCACTACGTTGAGCCCTAGCTCCGAACCACGACTCAATACAACAACCACATATACTTTCCCAAAACACAAAAATGACTACCACAAACATGTCGAACCCACTGAACTTCCCCGAAGATACACATTTTGACGGCACAAACTACACAACCTTCAAAAATCGGGTTCTGATCGCAGCGAGAGCATGAGAAGCCCGTGGATACCATGGTACTATCCAAAAACCATCCCCTACATCAGACACAAAACCCACAGAATGGCCCTCAAAATCACCATCTCTCGAAGAATGGGAGGAAAGGGATGCATGAACACTAGGTCTAATCGTGTACAACATGAGAAACCCTGTTGGCTTGGGAATAAAAATGGACGGCACTGCCACGGAAGCCTGGAAAACACTAACCAAAAATTACGGAGTTTTCTCGGAGATCGCAGCTATGAACGCAGAGAAAAAGCTTCGCACCACCGAATTCACCGACAGCATGGACTTTACAAAACATGTCGAAGACCTAAGGGAAAAATGGAAGTCAGCAACCAAAAAGGGAGCAAAGATCAACGACGAAACCTTTAGGACAATCCTCATCGCTTCCTTACCAGAATCCTGGAACACGGTAGTGGCAGGGGTATATGCCAAAACCGAATCCAGAGAGGTCATTGCAGCGCTCATCACGCATTGGGATCGATTAGTATCTCAACAACAAAAGGCAGGGACATCAGCCATGGCCCTGCAGGCACAGACCAAGCCGAAACTGATATGCGTCAACCCAAATTGTAAGCGAGCGGGACATACTATAGAGAATTGCTATTGGAAAGAGGGAGGAAAGGAGGGAATGTTCCCACCTAACTTCAGAAATCGACAAAAGATGACGAAATCACCCTCCACTGAGACACCAACTCAGACACCGACACCACCCCCGACGGCAAAAATAGCAACATCTGATGCACCGCAGCAACCCTTTGTCACATACGCCCTATCAACAATCATGCGTGAAAATGAAGGAAGGGAGGTGGTAAAATGGACAGGTGCCTACATATCAAAGACCGCCACCCCGACGTATGCAGACTCTGGAGCAACAGACCATTTCTTCATCGACAAAAGTGACTTCTCTGATTACGAGGAACTCCCGAAACTGATTGAAGGCCATGCTGCACCCAAGGGTGCACTGTTTCGTGTGGTGGGAAAAGGGACCATCAGACAAAGATGCCAAACCGCATACGGACCGTCAGAACTTGTCTTCAGAAATGCACTACATGCACCGGATCTCGCATCAAATCTAATCTCGATAAACAGATTTGATAAGGCAGGCTTCAAGGTCACATTTGGGGGTGGCCAAGTACGCTTTATAGACACAGAAGGGAGAGAAGTGCTCCGAGGCAACGGCACCGGTGGGATGTACCTAATAAGCACCCTGGAGACAGCGACAGAGCATGCAGCTATGGTGGCACAGTCTCAGATGAAACCGATGACTCTCGACATGTGGCATAGACGTTTTGGGCATGCAAGTGTGAAAGCTATCAGGGAAGCACTGGCAAAAAATTTAGTTGATGGCCTGGATCTGAAAGGAGATCTGTCGGTACCCGGTGTCTGTGAAGACTGCATATATGGTAAACACACATCACGACCATACAATGCTGAGGTCAAACCAGAGGGGTTACCGAACGATCGGGTCCACATCGACTTGTGGGGACCTGCCAGTGTACAGTCGCTGGGAGGAGCCACATACATGTTGGTGGCAGTCGATGGAGGCTCCTCGCACATGACAGTGTTCTTTCTCACTCGAAAGGACTCAGCCACTACCCTCACAGCAATGGCCACCTACCACGTCGAATCTGAGCGCCAAACTGGCAGGAAACTGAAGGAAGTCAGGGTCGATGCAGGAAGAGAGTGGGTCAATGAGGCATGGACCACTTACTTCACTCGACATGGCATCATTCTTCAGGTCACGACACCCTACGCCCACACCCAGAATGGTCTTGTGGAACGTGCGAACGGAACGATTCTAGAAGGAGTGCGGTGCATGCTGGCGGAGAGCGGTTTACCCCGGGAACTGTGGGCAGAGGCCACGTCGACACAGGTCTACACCCGAAATTTACTTCCGACATCCTGCCACCCAGGCACTGTCCCAAAGGAACTGTGGACAGGTCGCTGGCAACGGGTCGACCACCTCCGACCATGGGGGTGCCTGGCATGGGCAAAAGTACCCGAAGAGCTCGTCAAATCCAAACTTAACCCATGCTCCGTAAAGGCTCGACTGGTAGGATACACGAATAGCAGGTATCGGCTGTACAAACCAGGAACACGATCAATTGTGACCTCACGGGATGTAATCTTCGAAGAGGGAAAGGGGCATAGAGCGCTCACTATACTCAGTGATGAGGATGACGAACCTCAGCCCCCATTACCAGCATCCCACGCAGACACAGCACCAGGATTGATCCTACCCCACCAGCCCATTGCCCCCAGGATCCAACCTAACAGCGGACCATTACACCCACGCACTGATCTCACCCCTGAAAATACCCCTGGACAGGCGCTTACCTATTCCACACCGAATGCCGGCGTTCCACCCATTCCACTGACAGTCCAACGCTCCTCCAGGATTAGCAGACCAACGCCAGCCTTAGTGGCAGCCCAGGAGACACTCCAGCGTGAGCGCGAGGCACGGGCAGAGGGAGAGGAATGGGCAAACGACGCCACCATGCCAGGCGCATTGTCGGCTGAAGGCCCGTATGCGTACCTGGCGAGTCTGACTGAGTATGATCAGGGTGATGAGATGTCGGTACCTAGAACGTATACAGAGGCAATGAAGAGACCCAACCTTTAGTGTCCAGCGATGGAAGAGGAACTACGCATGATGAATGATAGGGGCGTGTTCGAACTGGTGGACGAATGTCAGATACCAAGGGACAAGAACATTGTGGGATGTAGGTGGGTCTTCGCAAATAAATTTAATGCAGAGGGAGAGGTTGTAAGGAGGAAGGCGCGACTCGTGGCAAAAGGGTACTCCCAGGTGGCAGGGGAGGACTTTGACGAAACCTACGCGGCGGTCGTGCACCTCGAATTGCTCCGGATGTCAGCGGCAATAGCTGCACAGATGGGGATGGAAATATGGCAAGTCGATTTTGTTTTGGCTTACCTTAACAGTATCCCTGAGCACGAGGTCTACATGAAACTCCCCCCTGGTTTTCCGGGAGGGGAGGGAAAGCTGGCTAGGCTCCGGAAAACCATATACGGACTCATGCAAGGCGGTTTTGATTGGTACTGGATGCTCGACGGTGCATTCAAAGAATTAGGTTACAATAGATCGAGGGCAGACCCCTGCGTGCAGTCAAGAACGATGGGATCGGAGATTACAATCACTAATACATTCAATGACGACACATTTGGCGTATCCTCAACAACCCAGGGTGCAGAGAGGGCAAAGAGGGAACTAGCGATGGTCTATGAAGTTAAGGACCTGGGTGAGCCCTCATTCTTACTTGGGATGGCCATACACCATGACCCCAAGACAAAGACCATCTCCCTGTCCCAGAGAGCATACCTCACACGCGTCCTTGAGCGTTTCCAGATGGCAAACTGTAATCCTCGATATACTCCTCTGCCAACTGGTATCACACTGACAACCGAGATGTCACCTAAAAATGAGGAGGAACACACCTTCATGAAAGACCGCCCTTATCGACAACTCTTAGGAGCCCTAATGTGGGCGCAGGCAGCCACACGCCCAGATCTCTCTTTCGCAGTCACGTTACTAGCCAGATTCCAAGCGGACCCCGGACCAGCCCATTGGAAAGCACTACTACACGTACTAGCATATGTCAAGGGTACTTTGGACTACAAGATCGTGTACTCAAGAGATCTGGGAGGGTCGATCAAACCAGCAGGTTATGCCGACGCTGATTATGGAGGAGATCTAGACACACGGAGATCGACGTCCGGCTACATCTTCATGATGAGTGGGGCCCAGTATCGTGGAGCTCAAAGCGGCAACAGACCGTGGCATTGTCCACCACCGAAGCGGAATACATGGCCATGACGCGAGGATGCCAGCAAGCGTTATGGATGCACAACTTTCTGGCCGAGATTGGATTCGAACAATCACGACCAGCGCTCATCCATGTGGACAACAACTCATCAATCTCACTCGCTCAGTCTACTAAAGGTCACACTAGAGCTAAGCATATCGATATCCGACACCATTACGTCCGCGAAAGGGTGTCAGAGGGAGACCTGGAGATCTACCATATACCATCATCTGAGAACCTTTCCGATGTGGTAGGAGGGAGTAACGTATAGACGGAATAACGGGAGGAAGAGATTGGAACAAGGAGAGTCGGATATTGGAGATTAAGCAGGGTCAACGCGAAGGATTGACGAAGTTGAGTGTAGAGGTGAGAAGTAACGAAAGTCAGAAAATAGCAGCTTCGACATGGAATGGCGAGATGAGAAGAATTGGAGACTGGAGGAGATCGACGACTTCGGGAGTAATCAACGATCGAAAACCTTATTCTGAGACCGACCAACGGTCTGAAAGCTTATTCGAGAACGATCAGGGGAAAATGACGAATTAAAGTTCGAATTATGAGACCGACCAGCGGTCGAAACCGAAATTAGATGGACAAACAGGTAGCTGAAAATGTATAAAAGGGCAGCTAGTTGAAAGAAAATAAAGGGGATTCTACCCCATATTCTTCAGTCTTGAGCTCTGCTTGTCTCGTGCGCCTCGTAATACTGTCTCGTCACTGTCTGGTCTGGTCTTGGGTGTCGTCTTGCTCGGCTTGGTTCTGTCTTTGTAGACGTTTGATCCGACGTCAAACGCCACGTGCTCGCTGTCCTCGGCAGTGAGCTCGGATCTTCTCGGCTTCTCGGTGGTCTTGCTTCCCAGTCTCGGCTCTGCTTTGTCTGTCTTGGTTCTGGGGCGTCTGTCTCGGCAAGGTCTTCGGCTTCTCGGAATACTAGTCTCTCTATCCCGGCTTGGTTTCTGTCCGTCTTGGTTTCGTTCTTGACTGATCGCTTGGCTCGGCATCTCTGCTTCTGTGTCGGCATCTTGGGTTCTTCGGTTTCTGCCTGAGCTTCGTAGTCTTTGTCGTACTTGTCTTCGCTGAAGTCTTGCTGTGAATACTCTCTTACTGGGGTCTACTTGTCTCTAAACGGGCTTTTACTCTTACTACGGCTCGTCGAAAACTGGTGAACCCCTGGTTCTTACTGGTTCTCGTCTTTCGTTGGTCTACGTACTTCCAACACGTTACGACGAACGACGTTTCACGCTTACACGCGTCATTTCATTTTTCCTACCTGTTCCGACCTTTACCTCTTCACGCGCCTTTCCATTCCACCGACTTCGTCTTCGATTCACCAACTAGCCCAACCCACTGCCACAGCGGCGATTCAATAATACGGAACCTTTGAGAAGTTTAATAACCAATTTTCAAAAAGTGTTCTTTGTATGGTTTTGAAGTTTTCGCCTGCTTCTTCTCAAATTCCGGAATGTATCGTAAGCTAGGTAGGTTTTACTTCTTCGGTCGATAAATTCTTTCTTTGTTTCCGGTCTCTCAGTTGCCACCTTCATGCTTGAAAGGAAGACAGGAAAACTCAACGTTTCCATTTCTGTCAAGAATGTATGAAGGCACGACGCTTGTTTTCTGGAACGTGTCCCGTAAAGAAAAAAAAACAAAGTGATTATTCTTTGGGAGCAGCCCCGAGCCGAACAAGTACTCCGTCAATAGAACCATGATTAACAACCACCATAGGGAGTCTGTCAAAGTTCTTGTAAAGTTCGTAACCGATCGAGCACGACGGACAACGTAAGCGAATAACAGCTTCTGTATCACAGACCTCTCTCATTGCAACTTCTCCTGAAACAGAAACAAAAACATTTGTTCACAAATCAGAACTGTAGCAGCGCGCAGGATCGAATGCCTTCTATAAACGCGGAATTTCTATCCAGTGGCAGGCAAATTCATTGAACATGCATAATTTTAGGCAGCTTCTACGCACTCTGCACACACTCCACCAGCCCGGCTGTTATCTCGATCTTGCGAAAGATGGGGGTTATTCCTTTCATGACGAGACCCAAGCAGAGTTTTTTATCGAAAGGAAAGAGGTGAGTACGGCGACAATCACGATTGCAACACTGGAAGGCCCCGATAGCTTGGGCAAACAGCTGTGCCTCGGAAGAGCACTCGGAGCCAGGCGCAGGTAAAGGTGCTGCCTTGATAATCAGAAGGACTGTGTCTCCGTTGTGTGTTTCTGTGCAGAGTAAAAGGAGACATGCATCAGCGGTAGTGTGAACAGTGTGACCGCACATGAAAAGGGTAGGTCGTGATCCATGCGAAATACACGCCGATAGTTCTCTTCATATGCGGGATGCGATTTGGATGGCTTGGGCTTAGTGAAGTCGAGAATATAAAGGACGTGAATGGCAAAAATCTATGATGACTAATGTCTGTTTGCCGCCTTGTCCCATTACAGCTTCAAGGGGTCACAGGCGGCAGGGAGCTCGCGGGTGAGGTCAGCGTGGTTCTCCTGGAGCTCGGCGACCTTGGCGTGCTCAGCGGCCATGTCCTTGGCCAGACGTGCTGCATCGGCTGCTCAGATGGACTCAATCAAGGTGAGCCGTGTATTGAGCTGCGTGAAGAACCACTGGTTCCCTCCCGAACAGCCTGACACAGACCGGGTGTACTGGTGCGGGGCAGAAGGACGGAGGGGCGCTCGTGCCTCTTGTTATGGATGGTTTGGTCAGAGAATGTGCATTTGGTTTTGTGAGCGGCTTAGGCAGAGCTGGCTGGGACTTGGAGTGGTTTGCAAGGGCTGGAGAGTTCGAACCGGACAGACGTTGCCAAATGCGGACAGCTTTCTGGGTTCATCCATCTCCAGTGCGCGTTTTTTCTATAGGACAATAAAAGGGTTAGCGAGAGCATGACGAGAAGAGAATAAAATTGTAATGATTACCTTCTACATTCATCGGAACCTGCTGCTCACGAATAAACGAGGACCGTAAGAGGATGAAGGCGCGTTGAGTAGGCGGGGGATGCATGAGATCACAGATAAGATTACAGATTTGATTTTTTTAAAAAAAGCAGTAGATTACAAATAAGAACGTCGTGACTTTGGCTGCACATTCCTGCATCTTGCATTTCCAATGGAGCGTGATAAGAAGATCCATGGATCCCGCATCCGTTGTTACTCAGTATTTGTATCCCCACTCGTTTCTCAGCTCTTGCTAGTGAGGTATCCATGAGGACGAACCGATTAGCGACACAAAAAAGGGACTCACGGTATCGATCAGTAGATCTATACACGGCCCTACGGGGAGTTCCATTGCTGGAGTTGACGCAACAATTTTATCGTGATAACCAAAAGATACGATTAGATCTTGCAGCCTCGACCTTGGCTGTAAATAAGTATATATTTTTTCATTTCAAGGATTAGTTAGCGTGGGGAGACTGAAGACCCCTAACCTCTCCGCTGCCCTATGGAAGGTTCGACTCCTTCCGAGGACATTTCAATGAGCAGTCAGTTTTATTTTCCGCTGACTGACTAGGTCGTCGAGGCGAGTTTTTTTTTATATATCTTTTCCATTATTTTTATCTAAAATCTAACGCGTTGTAGGTAAATAGACCCATCGATGCAGTCAAAGCCCACCTTGCCCTGCTCTCTCACCATCTCGGACAATGACGAAGAGGTGATTCTTTTCATCTCCTGCTTTGTTGTCCTTTTTTGTCTTTCTTGTCATATTCATTTCTACTTACACTCGTTCTAGGTATATTATGCCGCCGCTGCCTGCATGGGACGTTGCCCTGCCTTCCACTCTTGTCGTGGTCAGAACTAGCAGTCCGTGACATCCATATCAACTCCTTCGCCATCGGAATCACGTTGCACAACTGGCTCCAAACGCAGTAGGAGCCCCCGAGTCAATCTCTGTCGAAAACGCTGAGGAACCTCCCTTCATATGAAACATGCTGCCCTTCTACTGGCTTGCTCAGGTATCGTTACTCATGGTCCAGGAGGCCAATCATCGGATGAAAAAGCGGAGGAGAGATTCAGGCATGCGAAGAAGTGGCTGGATCATATTCGGGCCTTTTTAAGAAGCCAGAATGGTAAGCAGCGTTACCTTTGGGACGAGCTCTTGAAGTTACGGGTAGACATGATGTGCAGAGTAGGAACGAACATCCGAATGGGCTACTTTATTTTTTCTTCAGAAGCGGAAGATAATTTTTTGAGGTCCTTTCTACGCAGAGCGGCTCAGGAATCATCAATTTTAACATAATTGCGTCAGGTTAAAATAAATAACACGGATATATAAAAAAGTGCAAAAAAATCGATCTTGTGTTGTCATGGGTGATTGAATTTCGTAACAAGATATGTATAGACAGTGATTTAGAGACCGGCTTCGCTAAGTCAATTGGGTAAGAATGGGTTGAAGAAAACCCACATCATTGAAACAATGCAATCAAACCAGCGTCCAACAAGGGTCGCGTCATCAGCGCCAATAGTTTCATCTCGGCGACCAGCCAATTCCATAGCTGGTTCGGTGATAGGTTGAACTGTGACAACCGAAGCTCGGTTGGATAACGCGGTATCGTGTTCTTCTCCACGACCAGTTTGTCCACTATCACCCTCAATTCCAGCATTTAAAACCTCACGGATGACCACACTTAAGTTTCGAACACTATCAACATTCGCATGCTGTGGATCAACAGGCTAAAAAGACGTGTTAAGTAAAATATTCATGAACCAAAGACATTTACCTCGTCGCACAACTGTTGAGGATGGAAGTGGTGTACACGCAGTTGGACAAGCTCTATGGAACGCACCGGCCCATTGGAAATAGACCGAGCTTGCGTAGAGATGCCAGAAATGTCCTGCATGAGAGCTGGAGTAAAGGTTGTTGGCGCTTGCGGGTGATTACTGCAATAAGGATATCAATGGTAGAAATACGAATCGCACTCTTCCAGATTATAAAGCTCTGCCACGCAAAGAACCATCAACTTTGTCACTAAGCCTCGACCTAGAATGCTTCGAGTCGAGTGACTGAATATTTGCGTGACATTATGTATTTGGTGGAGAAGACTCGATTTCAGCCACACGGCAAATTACAATTGTATCCGCTGTCGAGGATCGAATGTACACAATCTATTATTGTTGACAGGATTTTCGCTAAAATGCCCTCGCGGTTGTATCAAGCAACATTGGTTGAGCTGGAAAGCCAGTAAACTGGGCCTTGAGATGGGGGCTCGTTCTACAGAGAGTAAATTTCGGTATCTAAATAATGTCACATATGAATAGGAAAATGGTAGATATGTAAGAATTTTCACGAGTATGACGTGTCCGCAGACCTCCATCATTGCATTTGGCTTTTTCCATGAGCTCAATAAACGCCGTCAACAGAAATGCGAGATCGGAGCGTGAAGACGTCATTCAGCTCTCATGCCAGATCCGTTTGACAGCCATCGGATTTCGTTCTCTCACAGAAGGCCGCCTTGAGCACGATTGCGAGGCTTGTAAGAAGCGGGTGGAAGGAGCTAGAACAAAAATCTGAAAACCGCCCTTTGATATTTAAAAGTATGTCCACTGAAAAACATGTCTTTAGGTGGTAGTATACAACACCGTTGGAGAAAATGTCAGATTGGCTAAGGATCAAGGGTAGGTTGTCAGGAGCTGCGGAAAAATCAAAAGAAGCAGTGGCAAAAACACCTCAACTTCCACGACTCCACGTTCCATATATGGTGCGTAGATCTTCAAGTTGCAATCACGAGCGCTGAAGAGGATCTGGGACGTATTTGTCGTAGCACAAAGAGCCGATAAGGATAATTACTCCCGATTGAACATTTACCTCCGTTGGAAACCAGCAGACTGGAAAGTTCTGCTAGAAATCAAAGATTCCCAGTCCTGTCTTAACCTCGCGCCACTGCTGCAAATGGTAATAATAACGTATTCAATGATCTCGAATGGAAGATAGCCAAGATTGACCAATGATCAGCGAAAGCTGTGACCCGAACTGATGAGAAGCGGTATAGATCCTGACTCATCCATCCAGGGATAGGGAACTTTTTAACCCGCACGCCGACTTTGTATTTATTACTCATTATGCTTGGATGAACTTTCAGCAGCGTCCAATCCTTCGCGGGACTGCGATCCGATAATCACAAAAAGGGACTCTTCTAAACAACGACTAACCTCTTGGGGCTATTACGATGTAACGGACTAGACGCCCAGCAAATCGTTGACTTTTTAATGGTCTCCATAAAAATCGAGGCCGATGAAACCGACTTTTCTGCGTCGTCGATACAAGTGAATCAGTAGACAAGACATCTCCATACAAGAAACTCGCAGCTCGTTTCGCTACACACTTCTCATGCACCTTGACCGGACGCACTTCACTTCCACTTTCGCACAACATAATCTATCATGCCGTTAGCATAAGTCCAGAATAGAGACACAAAATCAAGTCGCAATTCCCGAAAGGTCGCAATGTAACGAAGCAAAACCAAGAGCCAAGTTATATATTATATTCCTTGACGAAAAAAAATCAACTCAAATAAAGCAAAGAACAAAGAACAAAGAACAAAACAAAGAAAGCACCATCTCGGACAATGACGAAGAGGTGATTCTTTTCACCTCCTGCTTTGTCTTCCCTTTTTTGTCTTTCTTGTCATATTCATTTCTACTACATAACACTCGTTCTAGGTACATTACGCCGCCGCTGCCTGCATGGGACGTTGCCCCGCCTTCCACTCTTGTCGTGGTCAGAACTAGCAGTCCGTGACATCCATATCAACTCCTTCGCCGTCGAAATCACGTTACACAGCTGGCTCCAAATGCAGTAGGAGCCCCGAGTCAATCTCTGCCGAAAAGTCTAAGGAACCTCCCGTCATTTGAATCGCGCTGCCTTTCTACTAGCTTGCTCAGGTATCGTTACTCATGATCCAGGAGGCCAATCATCGGATGAGAAAGCGGAGGAGAGATTCAGGCATGTGAAGAAGTAGCTGGATCATATTCAGGCCTTTTTAAGAAGCCGGAATGGTAAGCAGCATTACCTTTGGGACGAGCTCTTGAAGTTACGGGTAGACATGATGTGTAGAGTAGGAACGAACATCCGAATGGGCTACTTTATTTTCGATTTACTACTGCGAATACAACCAAATTTGAAGCGGGAGATAATGGGCTCAATTGATTAAATGGATATTTATACTTTGAGCGTCTCATTTCTGTTACCAGGCATACTACTCTCAATCCACCCACTCAATGCAAGTTTCTTGTCAATTCCGTCTACACCTTTATACCTAATATTGGTGGCGTGATGGAGAAGTGTTTTGAGCGCTCCGGGCGACACCATATATATTCGGACTCCCCGTGGACTCAGTCATTTATGTCGGACTGAGGTTGACTATAACCATACTATAATTTCTTCA
>QGOA01004225.1:0-19493 GCA_003313075.1 Termitomyces sp. MG16
AGAGTTGTTCTATTTTTATTTAAATAATTTTTAAAAAATCTGAAAATATTATTTTTGAGTAGCCCTCTTGAAATACATGCCCTTTGCACTAAAAAACACCCTATGTACCTCACAGGATCATGAGAAAAGTATTCTTTTCTATCTTTTTCTCAACAAAAAGAATTCAAGATGAAATATCATAAAATTTCTACACGTCAATAGTCAATCTACATGTCACAGCTATTTTAATTGTCCTCAGACATATCTGCATACAATAATGCACCCTGAGCCTCAGAAGAAGATGGAACACAGTCAATTCTCTGAATTTCGGAAGAAGGTGGAACCAGAACATTGCTAATGAGCGGTTCTTCCTCTTCAATGTCATCTGACTCGAGGGAAAACCGCCACGTTCAGGCGATGGAAGGCATGTTTGAGAAGTACTTTGACGGGCTGCACGGGTTCGAGGGTCTCGCGGCACATGTGTGCGCTTTGCAGGCCAAACGCCAGCCGGCGGCTGGACACAAGAAGGTTGTCATTCTGACGGGGTCAACAGGGAGCCTCGAGTATTTCCTCCTTGCGCACCTCGCATGTGACCCAGGCGTGTTGAAAGTCATCTGTCTCAATCACGCACAAATGAGCACGAGCGCCGTGGCGGCGTCACCTCATCAGCAGCAGATGGACATGATGGCAAAGCGGGGCACGTACATGTCAGCTCAAGCCTGGGATAAAGTCGTGAATTATGCAGCAGATCTGGGCAGACATGATTTCAACATTGGTGAGAACGAATTTTACGAGGTACGTGCGTGTGTGCATGTAGAGGTTATCGAGCTCATTTGGATTTTTTCCCCTCCTCTCCCTAGTTGCTTAACGTCATACACAACTCCTGGCCTGTCAACTTCAACCGGAACCTTTCCTCATTCGAACCCACGTGCATGGACTGGCCAATCTCATGTGGCTCGCCCTTTGATGTGTGGCACGCCGTGGGCTCTGCACCCACGCTCATCCTATCTGCCTCGTCATTCGCCGTCGTGGGGCATTTTCCATTGCTGAACGCCCAGGGGCCCTTCAAAGTGCCCGAGACATTCCTCGACGCCACGAATAGTGCGGAATTCAGGTACCCTGAGGTGAAGTGGGTCTGCAAGCTTCTACTGCTCAGCGCGTATTGGCAGATAACGGGTCCTGAAGGGTCCAGAGCGTGGAACGAGTCTGAGCATTTCCCAATCATTGTTCGCGCCTCGCAGCAGTTAGGCATGCCACCCGCGCTCCAGGGCGTAAGTCTTTCCCTCTCATGTGTTAATGAGCAAAAGAGCACTTACAAAATTCGTCACCAGTCCCTATCATGGCTCCTAGTCAACCGAGCAAGGTTGATTCTCACGGAACAGCTCTTCTCACGAGGGTTTAAGCCATTCTACCGCATGGAGAATCCGTCGTGGCAGTCGTGGGAGGGGATCATGAGCAGCCTGTCTCGGATCCTGAAGAGCACCGGAGTAAGGCAGAGCGCGGTACAACGTACCTAGAGAAAGTGTTATTTACAATGAATGTGACGAAAAAAATTTAAAAAAAACACTTACTATGTTAGAAAATGTCCCCAGAAGGAGTCGAACCTTCTGGGGACCTGCTGCGAAATCTGATGTGGAATGTGGTATTCAAGAGCTCGTGAGGGGCCAGATGTCACTCACATTCACGCTCACGAAACCAAAAAGAACCTCCCCACTCATTCGTTACATCTGCACACAGCCCGTCTGCCATCGTCAACATCAGACCCACCCTCGAAACCCCCCACAGCCAGATATTCTGGTCCATACGTGTGTCCCCTCTGGTCAAGCTCACCTGGGCTCTCCTGATTATCTTGATCTCCGGTAATCCTCTTTGATCCGTCACCGCGCGTTGCAGAAGTTCTGCACCAGATTTCGCACTCCAAGACCGTCGTCCGAGACCGTCGTACTCATGCATGGTCACGGAGCATTCTCGTCGACTCGACGCTGTCTTACGCACCGTCGGAGCAATTTTAAACACATAATTGGCAGGGGTGCAGTACAAAGTAGCACCATGGAGTGACGTCCAAGTCATGGCGTCGATGGGCAACCCAGGGCCCTAGAAATATTGGAGTAATAAGAAAGCCTTTCAGTAGTGTACAAGTAAATAAAAAAATTCACTTACGTAGCGTAGAGGTTCCCCATGCTGCCAAAATCATTGTGAGCGGCCTCCGAAACCATCCTTCCTGCCATGGTAGTATTGTCTACGGTTGGCCAAAGCTTCAAAGGTGCTTGACGAGGAGCGGGTCATGACGGAGGCTACAAAAAGTTAGGATAATCAACGTCAACGTTGAACTCATCGGACACAGACAAGACTACTGGCTGCTGAAGCCTGTGTGGATTTTAGCATTATCGAGGGTGGTGCTATCGATGAGGTCAGGAATCTAGAAGAGGATGGGCACTTGGCCTGCGAGCTAGACCAGACATGGAGTCCTCCGGGAGGAGTCAAGTCGAGCCTTCCGGAGTAACGGATAGAACAAGTATGAGTGTAAATAAAATAAAATTGATAAAAGAAAAGAAAAACCTCGTTGTTGCTGCCGAAGTCAACGGGGACGCAAAGTAAGATGTTATAATGTGGCATGATCGATACACGTTGGGCAAGGGACGATGCAACACAATTGGATCTTGAAATTTGGAGGAGAAAAGAAAGAAAAGGACCAGCTGCATTAATTTTCCCTGTGTCGAACGTCGAACGCGCGGGGCTCACTGACGGGATGCGTGCGGTGCACGTGAGCAATGGTTGATGGGTGAAGGGATGAGTGGCAGAGTCAAACATGGCATGGCAGTCCTTGTCTCGTCTGCTGTTTGCGAACCGTCAGGAGCTTATATAATAGCTGTGCTGTTGGTCGATTTTTGATTTGTTGCTGACCGTTCACGATGTAACTATTACAAGAAACAACGTCGTATCGAGTCAATGCCGGATGGGTGGTTAGCGTCATCGTGGAGGTGAGGCAACGTCGGGGCCATGGAAGATTGAAAATGTTAGGAAAACTTGCAAAGATCAGAGAACAAAACTAACACTCGTCGTGCTCGATAACCAATTCTGTCCCTTTCATTCCAGATTCTATTTTCACTCTAAGGAGGATATACTCAGCAGCTCCGAAATAAACAGACTCTAGACACGTGTTATTATTTGTGCATATGTAACAGCAATGATTTCTCCTTGCGCTTTCACCGTTACAATGGCACTCAGTGTTGCTATGTGTCCCATTCTTAAATGCATGCACCTCCTTTCATAGTGAGCCTGTTGTTTCTGCGAAAAAAACAGTATCTTGAGACTCATAAGTCTCTTTTTTTCAGTCCCGTGGTAGGTTCAAGTCCTTCCCGGGACATTTTGATGTGCCGCACTTCTTTCAGCGCACAATGAACATATGACCCTCTATTTCTGCGTTCCCGACATTCATTCCATCATCAAGTGAGCCCTGCGTACCGACTCGTACAGCATCTCTTCCACTCTTTGCAAAATCGATAACATCTATCCTCCAAGTCCACACACATTCTAAATCGTCGGTTTTCATCCCATCATCCCATGTAAACCTTTGAACTCGACAACCATACTGCCCTCCAACGTCTCCTCCCAGTAACACGCGGTCATCATGAGAAAAATCTATCCATCTAGTTCCTTTCGTTATTTTTTTCGTCTCCAAACTTCAAGAAAACCCAACGCTTACTATTTTCCAAGTCCCCGCTTAGTACAGCACAGGGCAGCATGTCTCATCTGGCCCGAGTGCTCGCGCGTTCGACTCGTGCAGAACTCTTCAAGTTGCACATACGTTCCCATGCGTGGCTGCGACCTTTCGACACGTTTCATCAATAGTGATCGTAAGCCTTGTGGCGCCCCAGCTCTCCCAGTCTGTCCATAGAGAAGAATGTACCCAATGTTTTGATTCTCAGGTTTGCAATATTGACATGATCGGAATAATGACTTATTATTTTTTTTGATTCAAAGTGTCGAAGTTTTCCTCTTATGCTTCAATGGTGTATGCTCAGAGCCCGAGAAGCACCACGCTCAGATACACATCCGCCGATCGGGCCACCAGTACACGCCCTACGTCAAAAGAAACCCTAAGCCGTCATTTCAGTGGGTATGTGTTATAATGATAAGTGTCCCACCTTTTTTGAACTCAAAAAATTCCAGGCAGAAGACGAGGAGCCGTCTGCAAAGATGACAAAGCTCATGATTGTCGAGAAGAGCGAGGATGATCTGTATCGGACGAGTGCTGTTGTCGAGTGCTGGGCTCATGGGCCTGAGAGGGGACGTGAGCTCCCTGATGCCATAGGTACGTCTGTAGTCGACTTACTGAATCTTTTTTCATAAACTCTCGCAGGTAAAACCCCTCGTAGATGGGCCAATGCACTCACTTCTCTCCCCGTCAATCCGAAATTCAGTTCTGGAAAGAACCCTGCGAACTCTCCAGCAGGACACAGAATCCCTGCTGCAAGAATCGCCCAGTGCGTGTCGTGTGACCTTAAAGCAGCAATTTGGCGGGACCAATGGGAACAGTCATGGGCTTGAGCAGTGGTGTCGCTCGATGCATCCTGTTAGTGTCAAGCTCGGCACTATCATGCCTGAGGGCAGTGCTGGTGCGTCTGTGTCCATGTTGTATCATGGCTCAAGGAAGGCTTATGCACGCAGTAGATGTATATTGTTACTTATGCGACGAGGCAAGATCTGATTCCGCAATTATAGCATACCTCGCCTCGTTCAGCATAACCGTTCAAACCCTCCCCAAGACTGAAAAGACCATGACGGAACTCGTGCGTCTTTGTCCTCCCGCCCATTACTTACTAACTCACTGTCTTACTTCCATCGCAGCAAATCGAGTTCATGCCCTTGAGCCGCTCTTTGGGCCCGGCCTCACCGGGTTGGCGAATCTCGGTAACAGGTTTTCCTTATTCATCTCCACCTGCTGCACAATGCTCACATGCATCCACCTCACAGTTGCTACATTGCCTCAACGCTACAAGCTCTCTTCTCATTCTCCAGGTGTGGCACATCCCCTCCCCGGCCAAGATGACCCCACGATCACAACGACGACCATGCGCTGATGTGCCCTGAACGCCTCCCCACATTGTGCATTGAGTGTCAGCTCCACAAGATGGCCAGTGGGCTGCTGAGCGGACAGTATGCAGTTCCAAGAGGATGCATGTATCTTCTGCGGGTCTTTTTATCTGCATAGACTTGCGCAGTAGATGAGAGATACCGATAGATGTACATGACCCTCAATCTGGGTAATTTTCATCCAAGTACGTGTTCACATCCTCTCCAGTCTATCCCAAACTCAGCAATACCCAGATCAAGTCCAAATACTTCATCTTCCTCTTCCAGGCGGGACGAGTCCCAGGACGCCTGATGCTCATGCTCACCTTCATCCTGACCGTGTACCAACACATGGTGCGCCAACACCGACACGCTCAATTTGAAGTTCATCAAGTCTGGAATCGACACATTACAGCGCATGTCTTGTGTGCCATCCGGACTTTTTCAAGGGGGTGGAGAGGGGCGTTGACTTGGGCACGGGCGCGAGCACGAGTGGGAGTGGGAGTAGGAATGGGAGGGTGGTGTTCCCGATTTGGAAGAGGGCCAAGGGAAGAAGGAGCTTGCGCTTTCGAGGCAAGGCGATTTCTTCAGATTCATGTTGGAGATTGCACAGGGGATGGAGTATTTTAATGAGAATGGAGTGTTCGTTGACGATGATGTGTGTGGTGTGATTTCAGATTGGATTAGCAGGACGACGCCCCCTCGTGCGTCTTTGTCTTTTTTTTCGTCAGATTTACTGACATGATAAAGGTGGTACGCTGCGGTGGCAGGCACCAGAGCTCATGCCCGGAGAGAGCCAGCTTGCTCTAACACCCCAGATAGACGTCTGTGCATACACGATCTAATGCGTTGAAACTGTCGGATGGGCAAGCTTCCGTGGCCTCTTGCAGACAACGACGACGCAGTTAGACACTTTGTGCTCTGTATGTTCTTCCCATTCTCTTCGTTCTCAGAATTACTAAGAATACACGTGTAGATAAAAACACTCGTCTCGCACTTCCCTTCTCTCGGTTCAACACACCAAACCTCCAGGATATCCTGAGTGCGTGGTGGCACCACCCTACATGGCTCGCCCTCTCCAACACTCGCCGAAGATTCCCAGCACCTTTGTGCATCCTTTTTACCCTTCCCTTCTCCACACTACCCGCCGACGTCTCATCCTCCCTTGTGGGCCTCAGAAAAACCAACTCCCTGGTCAGCATGCTCCTCAGTACTCTCTCTCGCAAGAACAACCTCATCTACCATGCCATCATTCTTGCGCCGGAGTTCCTCCCCAAAATCGACGGTTCCTCGTTGTGCAATTGACCCATGCAGGAGGTATGCGGCGCGCCAGGGGTGCAGCAAATGATTGGCCTTCAGCTGTTCAGGACGCTCATGTTGATTGGCTTGTGGTTTAGTATTAGGAGGGTCAAGGTCTTGAGAGAGATGGAGGTCGTTGAGAGCACAGCCCGAGTGCGTCGGAGGGCTGATTGTGGAGTGGGGGTATGGCTGAAGGCTAACCCTGCAGGTGGAACTAAGCACATGTAGCTGAGTGGGTGGTATGCGGTTCCGATGGGACGCATGTATGATGAGGGAAGAGTAGAGGGTATGCAGGCGGAACTAAGCGCCCAAATTGAGTGGTATTCGTAGTAGGCATTAAAGTTTCATGAGTGTAGGACATACGAATAGAAATAGTACATGACTATGCATCTTCCGTAGTGGACATGGAACACTCCATTGGACATCTATGTTAGTTTATAAGTATACATGGTATATACATCCCGATGAATAATGCCTCGAAGTTAGGCTGGGCTGACATGGGCTTGGGGCTCCCGTCCCCCTCCAGACAGCTCAAGCCACTGAAATGTCCTCTGGAAGGGGTCGAACCTTCCACGGGAGTGTAAAAAGAAGGCTGCAAGTGTTGCAAGACGTTTGTCAACAAGTGGTGGCAGAACGGGTCGATGGCAACGGCTGTAAAAATTTTATACAATATTAGTAGTCATAATGAAACATGGAATAATCAACGTGACTTGTGGATATCCTGCAGCTCAGGTTTCCCAGTGTCCCTCAGCCTGCAAAAAACCTCCGCCGAGGTGGGTTAAGGACTGATGTCGTCCTCCTAATAAATCAATCCGCTTGACACCCCAACGCAGCTGCGTTTTTGTATCCTGTGCTCGCTTGCAACGCTCAAAATAGGCTACGTCGACCTCGGACACCAATTCCCTCGGAACACTTTTGTACTCGTCTGCGGTTGTAGGTAGTAGAAATGCGTGATAAATTGCGTGAAAGATGTCGGAGATGGTGACATAGGCGACGTTTCCTGCAAAAACCCTGATTGGCATAGAAGGGTGGGGTACGTGATATATAGCATCGGGAGAGGTGGCTAGGTTGCGGCTTTGTGAAATTTAGGAAGCGTGATCTGAGTATTGAGAAGAAATGTCAGAGGGTGGGTAATATCGTAGTCAAGGGCAGGAAGTCCACCCTTACGTGGGTCAAAAGCAAGGAGGAAATGAATGTTTACTTCTTCGTGTGTGGGGTTGGGCATAGAGCTCTCTCTTGCCTCGAACGGAGATTGTGGGTAAAACGTGGAACCTGAGTGAGACCTGAGTGAAACGGTGGAGTAGGAGGGTCAGATAGTTAGGGTTACATCGCAAGGGTTCCTGACTTCATGCTCGGGGCCGAGCACCTCAAGATCAGGGCGCAGCACACATGCATCGATCACAGCCGCGTACCGTGCGGCGTCGAACAGCGCGTGAGAATGTTGTCCCAGATAGATTGGTGTTGCAGCCACGGCGACTGCGAGATATAGGAGATGCTGAGGATGTGTCCATGGCTATCGTATTGTGCGGGGGTTTTTGGACATTAGGAATGCGCCCTGGTGGGGTGCTGGGAAGGAGGGTCATTTTTTTGCCAAGAAGGGCCATCTGCAGTGTGAGGAATTAGTCTGCGTGCCCTTTCTTCTTTATATAAGGGAGTGGGACATACGAGTAAAGCTGTTTTCCCGCTCGCAGTCAGACGGGTGATCAGATCAACTCGCCCTCAGGGAACTTGACATTTACGTCCCTCGACTTGAACTTGTGGTCCTCCTGAGTCTCGCCTCCACCTCCGATCCCTCTCCAACAACTGTTTGGACGCTGACAAAGCATCTTTTTTGAGTGAGGGCACCTGCCCGTCAACTTCTTTGCCTAGGTAAACAGCAATGCGATTGAGCGCAGCGCCAGTCTAGTGTATTTGCACGTTAGTGTTTTCTTCCGTCGGGGAGTGAGAGGACACACCTGGAGAATCTGTACTATCCATGTAGGAATGGTATTCAAAGGTGCACGGACCATGTTGAACAGCTCTATTGCCTGCCACACAAATATTATTATGTTAGAACACAAGAACAAAATGAGATTGACAGCCCGTTCCCCTGCATCACATACATACGATCGAAACCAATATAGGGGCGGAGGTCCACAGGAGCGAAAACGCGACTGAATTTATCCTCGCTGAACGTACGAATTCAACATCAGCTTACATACGAACGGAAAAGAAAAAAAGAAAATAAAAAAAAATACACACACCTTTTATCATCCACCCAACCTCCACACCCCTCATACTCATAACCCTCTGCACCCATCTCTTCTCCGACGCAAACATCTTGACAAACCTGACCATGCCCACGAGGTCACTGAGCACTCCCATCCGCTTGTCTTGTGCCGCAAGCCACCTCTTCTGTATGTGCACACTCCGGCACACGAAGCACGAGTCGAGTGGCCAGCCAAGGAGGAGCACGAGGAACCCAGCAAAAGCGGAGAAAGTAGTTACCCTGTTGGCGTCGCCCGCCATGAGATTGACAATCTTTCCCGCCTGCCTTTGGATCGTTTTCATCTTCCTTCCCCTTTCCTTTCTTGCCTCCTCCTTCTCCTTCTCTATCTGATCAACGACCCCTGAGAAATCCCTCCTTCAGCGCCTTGTCGTAAATTCCGGCCATTAGCTCGCCGCGTATCCTCGTTGCCACCCAGCGGCCAAACCACAGGTGCTACACGTCTGTCTGAGCCTTGAGCAGAGAGCAGAGGAAGGCGAGGAGCGCATAGATGTATGCTTGAGTGTGGGACGAGGTGGTTGGGGTTGTCAGGTCAATTGCGTCAAGGATGCATCTGCAGGAGGTGAGTTTATGAAGGGTAGAAAGGAAGTAAGAGACGTACTTGAGGAAGAAGGGGCCGGTGTAGTTGAAGACGATGCTTCTGAGTGTGAGGACTAGGTCGAGAAAGTTTGTGACAATTAGTTTGCGTAGCAGGGAGAAACGTCAGTCAATAGACTAAGTAGCAAAAGGAAACTCACAGAGTAGCGGCAAATTTATTAACGGAGAACATACGGAAAAAAAATGCAATCATCGTCATTTTATAAACATCTGGTGGGATGATGTAGCAAAAGTGTAATAAGTGAAATGAAGATAACATATAAAAAAAGTCACAGTACGAGCACTCTGATTGTGTGCCAGAGAGCTCGTGGCTGTGCTTGATCACTTTTGACGAGGGCTCATTTGAGAGCCCTCGTCAAAAGTGATCAAGTTCCCCACGCTAATTAATTTGTTTAAAAAATAAATATATATTTCAATGTGAGGTTAATCCTATCTAAATTAAATAGATATCAACAAAAGTGTCGGTGCACCACCAAGTCATGTGCTTTAATGCTGACAAATAAATATAGATAATTTATTATGTATAATTTTTACAATCTGTAATAGAATGGGGCACTCACAATGTGAGTGCCGACTAAGTGAACTGATTTTAAGAGCTTGTACTATCAAAGTAGAAGTTGTCAGTTATATCCAGGGTATATTAAAATATATTTCACCATGAGACCTAAGAGATTAGAGTAGAATCTGGATGTGGACAGAGAGTACAACATGGAATATAATAATTGACTAATTAAAAAATGCTCAAATTTAAATGTAGAATATCTCAAGTTCAGAGGCTTGTACTACCAATGTTAGAGTTGTCAGTCCTAGCCATGGTATTTTGAAAGATATTTTACACTGAGACCTAAGGGATTAGAGTAGAATCTGGATCTAGAAAGAGGTTACAACTTGGAAAATAATGATTTACTAATCAGGAAAGGCTCAAAATCAAATATGAGTATTACAAGATCAAGAGCTCATACTACCAATATAGAAGTTGTTAGTTCTAACTAAGGTACTTTGGAATATATTTCATACTGAGACCTAAGAGATTAGAGTAGAATTTGACTATACACAGAGAGGACAATTCCAATGCTAAAACTTGTGTCTCTTTTGTGTGACTGTTATGCTGATAAGAGGTGTTAGAATTTTTTGTTCTGAATTCATTAATTAGTGCTGTTGAATATGTCTTTGTTGATATTCTTGAATGCACTAAAAATGTCAAGAAAATTAGTACTACAATTTTGAATTAGTTGTAGATATGCATATTTCAATTATAATCAATTTAGAAGAATGTTTTGACTGTAGAACTTTATTTACTTGACCAAAATTCATAATTTAAATGAATTTGAGTAGTTACAAGCTATGGGAAAAATTTCTAGCCTATTGATATAGCATATAATAATGCAATAAACACAGCAAAGTATTGACAATAGATCTAACTTGAATTGTAGCACAGATGTTTGAGCAGTGTTCTAGTCATAAAATGGAAACAACTGCATCAAATAACATGATCAAGGTAGTTTTGGGTAGCTAAGGACTATACTGAGAGGTCACAACAAACAAATGATGTGTGTCTACAGGTAGACAATCAGCAAAGTGGCTTGGAGTATAATAAAGTACTAAAAATAGTCTCAATTTTGATTGTGGCACAGAAGAGCAACCAGAGGTCATGTGACTCTAAACTTTGTTGTGACCTCTAGACCTGATGTCAAAGAGCATATTACTCTCTCACACCTTGTACATCTGACCATTTCCTAGCTCACCATCTAGGGGTGAAGTTTGTGTATTTCACTAAATAATTACTATATATAGTTTTGGCAGTTTTCCAGTCATAAAATGGGAACACCTGCATCAAATAACATGATCAAGGTATTTTTGGGTAGCTAAGGACTATACCAAGAGGTCACAACACACAAATGAGGTGTGTCTACAGGTAGACAATCAGCAAAGTGGCTTGGAGTATAATAAAGTACTAAAAATAGTCCCAATTTTGATTGTGGCACAGAAGGGCAACCAGAGGTCATGTGACTCTGAACTTTGTTGTGACCTCTAGACCTGATGTTAAAGAGCATATCATACTCTCACACCTTGTATATCTGACCATTTCCTAGCTCACCATCTAGGGGTAAAGTTGATGAAATCTTAATGCAAAGTTTTGGTCCTCGCATACTAGACCAGACTTTTTGTTATGATGCTCATTAGAAATCTAGTTGCATGTCTGCAGGCCTCAAATAGTGACTGTTCAACAATCTTGTTGTTACAAGTCAGTAAATACTACTCATTTTAAAGCCTCAGGTCATTGGAATTTAATAGTATGCAACATTGAGTGTCATATTAGACGTGTTTAGGCCTAGTTCAAGGTCTAAACTAGACTTTTAGCTCAGATGCTCATTATAAATCTAATTGCATGTCTGCGAGCCTCAAAACTAACTAATGAGCCCCTCATTAGTTGAATGTATACAACTAGTCTATACTGCCTTAACTGCAGCAGGCCCGTGCAAAGTTTTGATAGCCCAGACACACCATCTCTTCAGGTCAAATTTCCTTCACCAATTAGCCTTTCCTGTAGCAAGGAATTGTAGGTAGAAACCCCGTTCTGGATGCGCATTCCTGTATATTCAAACCACACGGCATGATAGTTCGCCCCCCGATAAATCATTCCAAGGCAACCGTCATAGTCAACAATGGTATTGTGGAGGAGGTTGAGGTCCTGATGTGTCAATGTGAGCAGTTTCAAATCGTCAAAGGACTCATTCTTTTGAGGGTTGCCTTACAGCCATAATTGTCATCCAGAAATAGTGTGAGTCTAAACCTAACTTGTAGACAGAATCTTCCTCAAAAATCGTGTGTAAAGCAGCTGATGACATGTAGCAATGACATGTAAGAAAATATAATATGACAAAATGGTAGATTCAATTGAAATGTACGAAGGAACCACCGAGACTTGATGACAGACTCAAAGAGATACAGTGATTCCTTCATTCCGTTCTGTGAGAGAAAGGGAAGTCAGCAGCGTTGATGGGAAAAGGAATGTAGGTTCCAAAAGAAAGTATAAAGTCGAGGTGAATGAAAAATTAAAGACGACATGCAAGGAAAAAGAAAGCGAAACAATAGGGCTGAACAAAGAAAAGTAGTTTCAAGCGTAAAAATCGTGGAATGGAGAAGTCAACACAGACACGATTTCATATAAAGAGCATACCAGTACACTGCCCACGAGTCCCGATGCACAACAATGGCACGAATCTGAACAAAAAGAAACAAAATGGACAATTCCAAAACCAGTAGAAAGAACCACCGCAAACCATGCATTGTCTCCTCATCCACATAAAGTTCTTTCCCTGGCTCAATCCTGCCTCCCTCTCCAGACCCAAGCGTCAACACATGTGCTTACCCATACCCACCTTTCTTCTCCGTCGCTCTGCCGACACCTGCAAGAACAGCTGCAGACCCCACGGTCAACCTGTCGCTTGCTTATCGGAACCTCTGATGCGTAAGCCACCAGCGCACACCAAACAGGCCAAGACACAACACAAGGAACCCGACAAGCACAACGAGCACGATCACACCTATAGAGAGATGTCTGCCGAGGCTTGATGTCACCTGCGCTGGAAGAGTTGGTTGCGGTGGTGGTAGGTGTTAGCACCCATGCACCCACAGTGACGACACACACCTTTCGACCTCGATCGAATCGCCCCTCCGATCATATCACACATGCGCTATCACTTTCATGATATCACACGCACATAATATCACACCAGGGACAAAGCTCCCTTTGTCCCCGCATGTACTTATATTGACGCACCTTCGCCTCACACCCTCAGTCAACTACGCATTGAACTGAGGGTGAGTTTTGCTTTACGATTTACCTTTTCTCTTTACACAATCACTCATGACGTACCATTAGTTATACTCTGTATCAGGTACGACATGAATATAAGTCAACTACGCATTGAACTGAGGTTATACTCTGTATCAGGTGTGATCCAGACTCTAACAGTAGGGTCAAAGGTGCCTGATTTGTTTGGTGGCTTGTAGGCCATTACTGTGTATAGCAAAAGTCAGTAAATCTGAAAGATGATGTATAGTGCCCATCGTTTGCAGGACCTGCGCTCACTCCATAGATACCGTTGGCATTAGCCCGCTCTGGAATGAGGCACTGGTATTACTGCTCCCAATCTGGACCAAACGTGGCTCCCAATGCTCGTCATTCAACTGGCCCTGCTCTATTAGTACAGTAATGGCTTCCGACAAAGTCTCCCTTGAAGTGGGGGATGAAGAAAAGGCCCACTTTCAAGATGTCCACCAAGAGCTCCGCGCCCCATATCTGGAGCTCCAGGTGAGTGACAAGCCCGATTCTCTGGGGTAACAGTGACTCATGCAATGCACAGACTCAGGATAGCAGGGAGATTTATTTCCCTAATTATATAGAGCCGGTATCGCACATCGCGATGGACGTGAGTACGTGTGGTCACGGCAGACTCGGATGCTTACCCACACCACATGTCTAGGTCGGCGGATTGCTGGCAAAGGTAGTGTACTTTACACGATCACCAGACCCACGTTCTTTGCGGTCTGTTGCCGCCACTCGAGGCTCTACAAGTCCTAGCAATATATCCACTCCCCGATCCATTTCTCCTTCCACAAGCCAACATAGTGCATGTTCACTCGAGTTTTTGGCCTCCCCACCCAGGCGAAACGGTACACTAACACCATTGGTACTTGAACCTCATCCCATGATGATGGACTCGTACGGGATTCTCTCATCCGACGAACGTCACAGCACTTTCCGGGTAGTTCGCTGAATTTCGAACGATTCGAGACGGACAACATCCACGAATGCGACGAGTTCATTTTGTCTCTGATGGAACGTTCTGCCACAGTCAACTGTGTCCCGATCACGGAAATGCAACGCGGGGTGAAGATCATGGCGACAGGCAGTGGCGCGCACAAGTTCTACGATCTGTTCAAGGACACATTGCAAGTGGAAGTGCGGCGGGAAGACGAGATGGAATGTCTTATCGAGGGCCTCAAGTTCATCACGCTCATCCCGGACGAGGTGTACTACGTTTCTGACTCTGTGTCGAATCCCATAGTCAGCAGTCATACGTGCGCCTCTGGCAAATATACATTACCATTACCGTCGGGTGGTATCCCTGGGGCTCTAGAGCGACCAAGTCCGGACCCACCCAAGTATAGTGTGACGTTTGTGGGCAATCCGATGCCTCAGCTCCCTTGCTTGCCGGTCATCATTGGATCCGGTGTCTACATCATCAAGGTAAAGAGGACGGCACATTCGAGCGTGTCAGCGGAACGAGTGTAGGTGTAGGAACGCTCTGGGGCTTGCTGAGTCTTTTGACGCCGGTGACGACTTTTGATGGGCAAGTGCACATGGTTAGCAAGGTGTAGAACGGTGTAATAACAAGGCGTGTTTGCAGAAATGCTCGCATTCTCGGACAGGGGGGACAATTCGAATGTAGATATGCTGGTGGGCGATATTTATGGGCAGGATTACAGCAAGCTGGGCTTGAAGTCGACCACTATCGTCAGTTTGTTTGGCAAAGTGTTTAAAAAGGGAGGAAAGAAGGGTAACTTTTCACCTGAGGATATTAGCCGCAGTTTGTTGTACGTGGTTTCGAACAATATCGGTCAAATTGCATGAGTATGTTTCGTCTCCACATGAAATGTTCTGGTATTGATGACCCTGGGTACTTGTAATCTAGTTATATGAATGCAGAAAAGTACGATTTAAATAGGATCTACTTTGGGGGCTGCTTTATTCGAGGTACGTATGTTTGTGGCGTCAAGTTGGAGTATACTGTTGACATGGACGTAGGGCATGCTGCTACAATCACCACATTATGGTATGCTATCCGTTTCTGGAGCAAGGGAACGAAGCGTGCTTTGTTTTTGCGTCATGAAGGATTCTTGTGGGTTTCACTCTTCCTTTACAAGATGTACACATGGACTGACATTTTAACGCAGGGGATCCATTGGGGCATGGATCTGGAACTTTGACTCGGTAGAAGACTGAGGATTGGGTTTGCACAATGTAGAATATATTATTGTATATGTGTTTACGGATATGGATAATTATACCTTTGAGGTGAACCGATTTATCACCGCCCGGCATGGCAATGACGATGATTGAAACACATTACTGACCAAATGTATCGTTCTCTGCGAGGGAAAAACGAGCAAAATTCCTGCGTAGTGTTTTTCCGGCCCGGCTTGGCCCAAAAGCCGCGGCTTTGGCTCGGCTTGAGGCGGCTCCGGCTCAGACAAAATCTGGGCCGAGCCAAAGCCGTCAAAGCCGGCCTGGCTCAGGCTTGGCTCGGCCCAAGCCGCGGCTTTTGGCAGACAAAATATTTTTTTTCGTTAACTTACAATTGTGAGGTACAATAACAAATGCCAAATCTTGTTCGCCTCCTTGAGTGTCAAAATTAGTCCACCAAGTAAAAGATTGGCCATGTGCAAACAAAAAGACTCGCCCTTTGGAGAGTTATTCCCATTGATAGCTCCAGATTCCGTATCATCAGACACTGCACGCTCCTTTTGAATTGAGGAAGCACCATTATGAGCCTGTTGCTCGCGATACGCGTCGACAGCCTTGCGCTGAAAAAGAAGCTTTGGCTGTTCAAGATTGTTTTTATCCGTTAGCTTGGCTGCTGGAACAGTACGGCGGGCTGGTCGTGTGTGAATATTACAAGTTGCATCAGATTCCCTAAGAGATAAAGTGCATTAGACAGAGCCAATTGACGAATTTAGCAACTTACTGAATCTCAGCAATGGTCGGCATTTTCATGCCCTGACAACGGTCAAAATGAAAAATAGATGGCAAGAAAACTATGTTTTAAGTAATACCCATTTTTGCTTAGGATGGATGGCTACGGTGTCATCCATTAGCAGAGCCAGACCTTAGATCGAAGTCATCCACGTCGAGGTTGCCATAACACTGAGTGCCCATCAAAAAATGTCACATCACTGTTTGTATCTGTAAGCTCCCAAAGCCGCGGCCTGAGCCGCCGGCTCAGGGCTTTCCACCATTCTGAGCCGGGCCAAAGCCGTTACCAGGCCGTCTCCTCTGGCCCGGCTTGGCCCGGCTCAAACGGGCCCGGCTTGGCCCGGCTGGGGGCTTGAAGCCGGGCCTGGCAAAACACTATTCCTGCGGCAGATTTGGCTGTTGGCGATGTTGTTATGCTGCAAGTTGGCAACAAAGTTCCAGCTGATATGCGGCTCATTGAGACTTCTGGTGACGTCCGTTTCGACCGTGCTGTGCTCACAGGTGAATCAGAGGAAATCTAAGGCTCCATTGACTGGCTCGGCGAGACCTTCCTCGAGGCACCTAACGTCACACTCATGGGTACACATGTGACGAACGGACATGCTAAAGGTACTGTCGTCCTGACTGGCGGCCACACTGTGATGGGTCGTATCTACAAGCTCACAAATAAAACTAAAGTCAAGCTGACACTTATCCAGCAGGAAATCACGCTTTTCGTCCGACTTATCATTGTCTTCACGGCTATACTTGCCTTGAGCATCCTCATCATCTGGCTCGCATGGTTGCATTGCAATCACAAACGGTTTATGAACGTTGTCGCTATGCTCAACGATGTTATGGGTTGTATTGTCGCTTTCATCCCTACACGAATGCCCGTTGCAGTCACGCTCACCCTATCTCTTATTGCCCACCGCATGAAGGACATTTGGATCCTCCCCAACTCACTAGCTACTGTTGAGACCCTTGGCTGTGTCACCGTCATATGCTCCGATAAGACTGGTACTCTCATGCAGAACAAGATGTCTGTCATGTCTGCTGGATTTGTTGATGAGACATACATGGCTGAGGAGTTCCATGATCAGCTCAAAGCTAGAGCACCAGGCTCTGCATTTGAGCAGCTTCAGGGAGCTGCAGTCCTTTGCAATGGCGCAATGATAGACTCTGCAACAGCCGATCTTCCCCTCAAGAGCCAAAAAATTAACAGTGATGCCACTGACGGTGATCGTAGATGCGACTTTCAAGAGGATCATCCTAGTAAGTTTTAGACTTTGAATCAGGCATCGGAAATACTGTATATTTATATCCATGAAGTACATGTCGGGGCTATCATAGCTGTGTATGTACGATTATGACAGACTATGTAACAAATGACTTGCCTAGGATCTCGTGATTCTACTGTTGAGAAAGGTCCGTGTACATGGGCCAAGATGGCGATGTAACAGCCAAAAGTTGTATGGATGGTCAGCGGATAAGCCAGGAAGCAGGGCGTGCGCAAAACGTATTTTTCTTGTTAGCGTAGTACAAGATAAAAGATTTATCTTTACTCACCGGAGCGTTATCACAATGACGAAAGACAGCCTACCAACCGTCATATCAGTGTTGAAAGATTGCAGCAATTTTGAACGCTGATTTCTGGTCGGAAATGAGGCGCTTTGTCATCGTTGCCTATACTGCAAGTAAGTCGCAAGTTGACAGTTGAAGGATGACAGAATAGGACTTAACAAGTAATTGTATGCAAGGCAAGTCTCGGACATGTGACTCACAGTGCATTGTCACGGAGCGTTTCTGCTCCGCTCGAAAATCCACCAATCTTGACCTTACACTTCCAATGCATGATCTCGTATTCCAGAGTCGCGATGAGTACCTTGCGGCGTTTGTTTCTGTCCCCGGGCCAGCCAATGATTTGAGTATTGTGCTTGTGTCCAAAGAGCTTTTCCGACATTCGATGAGCACTGTACTTCAGTTCGGTTGCCGACTTGAGACCGAGAGAGCCCAGAGAGCCGAGAGAGCCGAGAATAGGGAAGTACTTGTTGTGCGACTTGGCTTTGACACCATATCTGTTGTGCTTGATCCCGTAGAAAGTCCACATGAATATGAGAACGGCGAGTGTACCAGTGATGATAGGGATTGAACAGAGAAGAGCATACATGATGGCACCAACAGACGAAGTCATCGAAGAGTCATTCATGAGCAGTGCCCATGCAAGATGAGGTCTAGGCGGTGCAGACATGTTCAGATAATTAGGGGCCATTGTATTCAGAGGCAGACGCACCATAACCGTCCATATCGGCGTAGTAATAATCATCGAAACCCCAAACATTGAGCTGAACGAATGTTGGCCACGACGCCATGATTTCAAGCTCCCAAAGACCATCCGAGTTCTGCGTCATCGAAGATGAGATTCCCTGATCATAACCCCAGTCGTTAAATGGTCCTCGAGTTAAGAACTGTGGGACTTTGCGCGTAGGTCGAGAATATCCGGCGTCAGTGGACACGACATGGGCTACAGACAGTGTCGCTTGGTTCCAATCTACGAACATTATTGCACGCAGTAATAAAACAAGAAAAGACTTCTGCCTGATTCGGTCTGACTCGCTTGCTTGACCGCCGCGCTGATGGCTCATAGATTCGGGATAGAATGCTGGACGTTCCCGGCTCATTCTGGCAGTTCCTCTCTGCCGCACTCAATGATAATGAACGTGAAAGACTCAATGGCGTTTGGCGGCCTGATCTCTATGCATTGAAAACTGTCGGATCCCAATCACGTCATCATTGATGTTAGTACTGGTTATTATATTGAGAAGGTATGTTCTACCTCGTTTTCATATCTGTAATCCTGATCGAGCCACCGGAGAGGCGCCCACAGGCCTTGAAACACTATTCAGACAAGGTCGAGTACCTTCGCACGAACCTTGAGACGTTGGAGGATACCATTACCAAAAAGAGGGACAACATGGCGTACTTGACGAATATATTGCAGCAAAAGATACAAGCTCAAGCACAATCCAAGAGCTAACTGTTGTGAACGCCTTGAATGACTTCGTCTGATCTACGATACGATCATTTAATTGCATTTGATCTGGCACGAGAAACACCGCAAGAGTTCATAAATAAGTACAGACAGGCGCCATAACTTAATCCGCAAACGTGCTAAACCAAAGGCGTAAGTGATAGCAGCATCCCACTTTGCAACAGGAATTGAAGAAGTGATCTTCGTCTATCTCTACTTTGCATTTCTGCGAAAAGTATAATGAAACCGTCTGCAGTCATACTCACGGCCGCTAAGAATCAGTGAGGCATGACTAATCCTGGAGATTCTTGTCATCGGACAATGTTGCACCTAACTACTTGACTGGTCCCTTGTCAGAGATTTCTCGAAGCTTGAGAACAAGTCGTGACACCATGAGACTCGTGATCCCAGACATATAACTTTCCTGCCAAGATGCTGCCAACGAGACCTAGCAAGAAGGCAGTGACGAACTTGTCATCTACTACTTGACTGTGGCCCACATG
>QGOA01004233.1:0-13040 GCA_003313075.1 Termitomyces sp. MG16
AGGAAGATCTCCATTATCGGACGGGTACTGGCACGTCCAGAGCTCATGGGCATGAATGTCTTGCCCAATGAGGAGATACATCCCCTTCATGAATGCGTTGTTGTAGGCACAATGGCTCTCCTGCTGCTGGAGCATCAGGCACTGGCAATCGCCAATAGTGGCCTCGCACCACCCATCCCACTGAGCCAGGGACTGGGGTGTCCCATAATGGTCGAGGCATTGCAGCCTCTTGTTGTCAATGGCAGCCACCTTGTTGTAGAGCCGGTTGTTGCCAAAGAATATGTGGGCCAAGTAGGTGACCCCATAGGTGTAAGCGTGGTCAACCCAGCTGACTGGGATTTGGTTGTGAAGAAGGACACATAACACATCTAAATTGGTGAAGATGGAAGCTGATGCTTCCGGGATGTCCACAGCCCAAGCCTCAAAATTCAGGTCATTGGTGTGGAGGGGCACAGAGGCTTGTCTCATAGCCACCTCGTATTCAGCAATGGCCTCTTTGTAGAGGCCTGGTTGTGCGAAGACATAAGCCAGGTACTTGTGCACCATAGTCTTGGAAGGGCAGCTGGCACTGATAGCATGCACAAGCGCAAACCCAAAGAGGCTGTGCCAATGAATGCGCATGACATGGTCCATGACCAGACCAGTCCACACGTTGGGCGTCCCAGAATGCCCATAGAGAAGGGCATATGAGCCCAGGTAGTCCAAAGCAAAGGGTTGCTTTGGATCAGGGGGAGTCAGGCCAACAAAGGCCAGTCTCCCACTTTCCTTGCAGCGATAAATCCATGAAGGAGCAATCATCTGTGGGACTTTCTCCCACTCCTCAGGACTTGTGAAGGGTACCATAATGGTTTTGTATGGGGCCTTGTTGAGTAAGTGAGACATGGCTCTGTCTCTGGCAGTAGGGTAGCAGTTCAAAGTCACCTGTTTGAATTTGTTAAGCAGGAGATAGCCCAACTGATGCTGATAAATCAGCGTAAACTGGTTGTTCACCAGTGAATGGAGTCTGCAAAGCTCTTGAGGACTGTGGGAGAACCCACGAGGTGCAATACACCTTACTGTTGTGGGGCGTCTGTGTAGCATTGCCCTCTTTGTCGGCCTCAAAGGCCCTGGCTGCATGGGCTTCTTGCCCAACAAAAATAGTGTTGGTCACTGGTGACCAATAGAATTGGGGAGACAACCCTGCACCGAAGAATGAGTTCTGGCGCTCAATCGTGTGATCACAATAGATCACAACACTGAGTGCATCAGAAATGCGCCTGGTTTCATCTTTGAGGAAGGCAGCTCCTCACTTGGCTCTATCCTGCACCTGACAGTCCATCTTGGCCTATCAATTACTGTTGTGCTGTTTGCGTGCTATATGTTGTGCTGCCGTCTTGTGCGGCACAGGGGATTCTATTCAAGCCTCTTCAGGCTCCTCATGCTAGTCGTCATTGGAGCGCAGAGATAGCAGCCTCTCCAGAACAGTTGTCTCCAAATGTGGGTCCATTGCCCACACACATTGAGGGTATTGGGCTGGCGGGCCCTCTACCAATATTGCGGGTAAGAAGGGGATGTTAGCCCCTGGGGCCCCTTTCAGAGCATCCTCAGGGAAGTGCACATTGACGTATGTGTGCCCTTCCAGATGCTTATCCTGACAATCCTTTTGGGGTTGGGAGGCCTTAGCCTCAGTGAGGTGCATACTGACACCCTGGGAACTCTGCTCCCCAGAGTGCGTGGTGGATACCATGGATAGTGGTCGTGAAGACACGACCTCAGATGCGCCACTAGCAAGGTGCTGAATCAGCCAGGGGGTGGCTGGAGCAGGGACATCTTCATAGGGAAGAATGTCCCACCCTAGACTGGCCTCCCAGCTGGGAATGACAATGCTCAACTGAGTCAAGTAGGAGGGCGCATCCTCCACTCCTTGCCGATGCACCCTTTTGCTGGAGTCGGTGTCCCAACTTGGGGGTGTAGTCTGCTGCTTACAAGCAGCCGATAGGGCAAGGAGATCAGTTTTGCACTGAGCGCACATGTGATCCATGTTGTCAATCATCTGGCTGATGAGGACAATGGCCTCCATGTCACAAAGGAATGACAACTCTGCAGGTACGTTGTACCCATTGTCCCCCAGGCATTGGAGGAGAGTAGCCAGGACTAAGTCCTTGTTGAGACTGGGCTCGACAGCCCATGCTTTTCCTTTGTCACGTCGATGACACAACTCTTCTTCCAAGCTGGGCTCGGATTGGTGCAGCATCTCTAGCTGCTGTAACAAGGAGAGCCTGGCCAGGCTCTCCATCAGCGCATCGGCTGGAGATTTACTGCTTTGTTCTGTATCAAGAGCTTCTGTGCTCTCACTGGCAGTCTTTGCCTTCATGAGGGATGACCTCCACCCCTCGGAACGGTTGGCCAGCATTGTGGCCGTCTGGGAGGTTGATTTTCCTCCCTCGGTGGGCACTTCATACAAGGCACTGTACTGGGGCATTGCGCCCCAAGCTCCCATCCAAGCCGGGGAGTACGGCATCATTATGGGGGCACCCATGCCAGGGTAGTGCACTGGGGCAGTAAACTAGGGCAAAGGATGTGCCCCTATTGCCCCCCTCACCATTATAGGGGCAAGCTGTCCCCATCCTGGCACTGATTGGGGGCTGAATAGCCCCCCATACTAGTGTTGCTGGGATTGGCCCTCAGCGTGATGTGGCGCATAAGCACCTGCTACTGTTTGTTGGGACTGATAGCCACCCATAGGTGTGTTTTGGAGCATAAAGTTGCCCTGCATGAGTTGGTGTGGCTGATAGCTACTGATCACCGGCTGCTGCAGTGGGTAGCCTGCCACTGGTTGTTGCTGCTGCTGCTGTGAGAAGCCCACAACCTGTTGCGATTGTTCCTACTGGGGCGCATTTTGGATCAGTGGGGGAGCTATCTGCCCCCCCCTTCAGCCGATGGTAAGACCAATGGCGCAACCTCAAGCTGGTGCTGTTGCTGCTGAATATCCTGGTCCATGGGCGATGTGTCCATGGTTGAGGAAAGAAAGAAAAAAAAGAAATTTCAAATTTTAGACGTGTCTCAGCCACAGCTGCTGACTAACTCAGCCAAGCCACAATCGGCACTGCCAATCAAATTAAGCGCTGGCACACTTACCCAACTAATATGGGCACTTAATGCCCTTCCACTCCAAGTAATGGTCAAGTGCCGCCAGCTTGGAGCAATGGGAGTATGGCTCCCATGTTGTGTCTCTGAGGGACCATTGTACCTCAAACTCGAGCATATTCCACTCAGTCCACCGGTGCTCTATGATGCACTCAACAAACCATTTGTCATCAACTCATGCCCTAAAGTCATAGGGGCCTGGGGTCACTCTGTTAGGGAATAATGTGTCGTCTGACGTGCTATATGGTTGCAACAGTGACACATGGAACTTTGGAACAATTCGTCATTCCTGTAATGCCTGAGGCAGCTCCAGCACATAGTTGGAGGTACTTGGCTCTGCATCTAGCACGTGGTATGGGCCTACCCATTTCAGGCATAGTTTACTAGCCCATCCCTTTGGAAGCCTCAGGTTACACGTTGACAGATAGACCAATGCTCTCACTGATATTGGTGGGTCCGTTTGCCTGCAGTGATTGGCATTCTTTGCCTGAAAGACTTGTGTCTTGATGATGGCATCATTCACTGCCACAATATTCTCCAGGGCCTGCCTGGCAAACTCAACTACACCCCGGTGGGCCACCACATCTGCACAAATTTCGTGCAGCATGGAGGGCAAGTACCCTCCATTGAGCTCAAAGGGCGCATACTCTGTTGTTTCTGAGATACTCATGTTAATTGCAAACTCAGCAAGTGGGCACCAGTCCACCCAGTCATGTTGATCAGAGTGAATGACTGCCCTCAGGATCTGGCCTATACTGTGGTTGGCCCGCTCAGTCTGCCCATCCGTCTGAGGATGGAATGAAGTCAACATAAGGAGTCTAGCTCCTAACAGCTTGTGGAGTTCCCTCCACCATTGCGACGTGAACTTTGAGTCATGGTTGCTTACAATGGTACTAGGCAGCCCATGCAGCCTAACAATTTCCCTGAGGTAGATCCATGACAGCTCCTTAGCCGTCAGCATAGTCCGTACCAGTATAAGGTGCACCATGCTTGTCATGTGGCATATCACTACCCAGAGGTAATTGAATCCTCTAGACTTGGGAAAGGGACCTACAAAGTCCATTCCAATGGAATCCCAAGGTTTTACCGGCACAGGTAGCTGGTGTAGCTTCTCAGCAGGAGATCCAGGGGGCAACTTCACCCTCTGACACACTGCGCATGATGCGCAGAACTTGGTAACCTCTTGGGCCATACGTGGCTACCAATACCATCTACAGATGTATCCCAATGTCTATGCAGCACTGAAGTGCCCCACCAGTGCATGGGCCTGGTCCAGTACTCGCGTCACAATAGTTCAGGTAAGGGGAAGGCAGACCACTGCCACCCCTTGACAGTTTTCCATCATGATTAGTCCACCAGGCTCCTGCCTGAAACAAGGGTGGTCATCAGGATTGGTGACTATCTCAGTGAAGAGAGAGTCATGTCCATACTCCCGCACCACTTCCCTGTGAAAGTCATCATTGCCCAGGCTAGGGGGCTGTGATAAATGTCATTTGCCTTCTAGCATCTCAGCCAGAGTAAAGGGTCTATTGGGGTGCTTGGATTCCCCAGGTGACGCTGGTTCTATGACTTCATGCTTCTTGAGCAGCTGGGCAGCTATGTCCTGCTCTTCACGCTGCTCCCTGAGGCACATACTTTGCCTCCATTCATTGTTGCACATTGTGCATACATCCAGGACATGCTCCCTGATCTCCTGATACTGGTGGAGAGGTAGATCCTCCCCATCTGGGTCTATGCGGCAGTCTGCCTGCACATACTTGTGAGGTTCATGAGCCTCCCTGATTACATCACTCTCAAAGTAGCGAGACAAGCAGTCTGCCACCTTATTGAGTTCACCTTTAACATATGTGATGTCAAACTGGTATCTCAACATGTAGTCAATCCAACGTTGCTGACATGGTGACAAGTTCACCTGAGTTTTGAAGAACTCAAGCACCTTGTGATCGGTTATGATATGGATGGGGTATCCCATCAGCTTATCCTCCCACTTGAGGAGGGCCTCAAGTATAGCTAGAGTCTCTAGCTCATGCACAGCATAGTTTTGCTGGGCAGTTGTGAACTTTTTTGACATGAACCCTGCTGGGTGGCAAGTCTGCCAGCTACTCCCCTAGTCATACATGGCACCGACGCCTGTCTTAGACACATCGCAAATAAGCCAAATAGGCTCATCCCATCTAGGGCTGATTGGTCGAATAACCGGAGTCTTTGTACAGATTTGTTTGACCATTTTGAAGCACTGCTGGTGCAGCGGCCTCCAGTTGAACGGTGACCTGTTCTGCGTCATGGCCAGAAGTAGCCCAGTATAGGCAGTGACATCGGGCAAGAAGCTCGATATGTAGTTGACAAGGCCAACAAATCGTTGGATGTCATTGTAGTTTTGTGGTGTGCGGCACTCCCAAATGTGGTCGAGCTTGTCCTGATTGGGGTGTATACCCCACTCATCAATGACATGCCCTAGGCAGTCTATACTCTGAGCGTAAAGCTCACACTTTTTCCACTTCAAGTACAACTTGTACTTGCATAGTTGTTTGAATATGACTCTGAGGTGCTGCTTATGTTCCTCTATGGAATCTGAATAGATGAATATATCATCTAAGTAGATGTGCATAAAGTGTCCTATCATGTTTCAAAAAATAGAGGTCATTAGCCTCTGAAAGGTTGCAGGGGCATTACAGTCCCCAATCTGCATTATGTTGCTCATGAACATGCCCATGATCGATGCAAATACGGTCTTGGTACATCTTTGGTGCAAATGCGCACCTGCTCATAGGCATCAGTAAGGTCAATCTTCAAGTAATACTTTGCTTGAGCCACGTCTTCCTGGATTACCTCCTGATCTGGTAAAGGAGTCACATCCTTTATGGTATTATCATTGCACTGACACACATTAAGAGCCGTTCAAAGGGTTTCATCCTTCTTCGGAATGCACAGTAATGGTCCAGCCTGAGCAGTGGTGCATGGCGACCACCACTGAGCATTCAAATAGTGACTAGTTTTATCGTGTAATTGCTCCTGGAGTGCGTGTAGACAGCGCGCAAAGTAATACTTGTATTGCTTGCTCTTGTCTATGAGATTGATCTCATGGTTCACTTCCTGCCATGGTGGGAGCTCCTCCTTGGTCCCATTGACCATATCAGCAAATTCTTCTTGCCATTGCTGATGCAACTGAGGTATATCTTCCTCATGAAGGCTTGTCGCCTTCTGTTTCTCCTTCAGACGCACCAGGGGAAATACCTCCACCATATCTGATGGTGGCCAAGGCTGCGGTGCATATTGCTCACACATTGCAAGCACCTGAGTAACACTGTCATTGGGTATATGCAGTCTCAGCGGGGAATCTACTATCGCTGTCTTACAAGCCACAAGGCTTTTTTCCTTGCGTACGAGTGAATACACTACAGACACTTTGTCTGATGCTGGCTGGCAATACACTGGTGTGACGGTCATCTGTCGCTGGTGCACATTTCATGCACACGTGGCTGCCACCAGTTCATTGCACTCCTGCAGCATTTGAGGATCGTATGCCCAGTTGTACTTGGGAAGGGAAGCTGGTCACTCCCATAAAGACCATGTCTCCTCACAACATGAGGCTTCCACCTCTTGGTTGCTGTCCCTCAAGTCATTTAACTTGACTTGTGAGGACATAGGTGGGCATACATCCACTGAGTCCTCATGCTGTTTTGCCTTTTGCTGGCGTTTATCTGGAGGCTTTGTGCCTCCATCATCAGGAGCGAGTATTCGCTCATCTCTCATTTTGGAGGCTTGATACTCCTCGCTCATCATTACCATGTTGTGGTCTGAGCTCAGTCCAGGCATGGCCTGCACTTCCTCATCCACATCCTCCACTGCCAGCACTTTGCGCCGGCCTAGTCATGGAGAATCCTTGCGCTTCTCCATAGTGCGGTGACATTGCAGGCAATTATCAGTGTCATCTGCTGTAGCCCATTTGGCTGGGATCACTTTCCCATTCACTAGCACCTGACAGTGCTCAAAGTTTAGCATGACTTTGTTATGCCACATGAATGGCATTCCCAGTATCATATCATAGCAATCAAAGTTTGCTACATCCATGTATTCCTGGCTACGTGAGCCCGGTGTCTGGACAGTTACATTTGTCCCATACTGCACCATAGCACAGCTTCCTACAGTGCCCAGCTGCAATGCCAATGGCGTATATAATAGGTCGTAAGTGGGTGATCTAAGTATGTGAATTTGCAGATAGAATGTAAGGTCGCCAATAGCATATGGCATGTTCCAGGCCATGCCCAAGGATCGATCAATCATGCTGTTAGCGCTCTGCATGTTAAGAATGATTGTTGGGTCGTAAATGATGCCTAGTTTGTTAGCGACGTTGGCTGCCATTGAAATAATTTGTGATCCGCTGTCCACAATAGACTCTATCTCGCTTTTTTCATCAACTGTCAACATAATTGAGCGAATCACGTGAGAGTCTTGGGCTACAGTGAGGATGGCAGGATCATCGCTAGATCTTAGCGACTTGAGGTAGGTTTTGACCAGGTCAATGGACGTAGCTTCTTTGGGTGGCACAGCCTCTTCTTTGATTTCCGGTGCTACCGTCTCTGTTATGTACACAAATCCAGGTAGCACGTCATCGCATTCATCCACCACTGTTACGTTGTTAGCTATGTTTTGTCGAGGGGTAACTGCTGTATGCATCTGATTCCTGACATCTGGTGCCACACTGAATAGCTCTTCTACTGATAGTGTAACTTGACTCTTCATAATGTGATCGAATACCTGCTTGGATTTTTCCATATCATAGACGGATGCAGTTCTGGCGCCCCAAAGTTTCAATTTACAGATGGAGCGTAGTTACCAGCAAGTCCTGAATAAGGGTGCAGTGGCGGTTCTGTTATAGCAGGTGCTTTAGTTGCATCAGGAATGTCGTCATTAGCACTAGCATTTGGAGGTTTTGCTGGCACCGGTTCCAAGATAGCGCCTGCGGGCCTATAGTCCTTTAGTGGTTGCTTGCCCTTTTTGATCTCTACCCGGTCAAAGACCTAATTCTTTAGCGACTTCAATTCCCTTTCTAACATCTCGATCTTTTCCTCGTGTGACAATGTGGGTCGCTTGTTAACAGCGTTAAGCTGGAGTACTTCATGGATTAGCACCTGTTGTGGAGTCACTTCTGCCTCCTTCACTGCTGGTACTGGAAAGTGTTTCCAGTGGAAAAAGGGTAAAAGAAAGCTGTTATGCTATTTCCGGTGTATTAATTTCCCACAAAAAGAGTCATTCAACAAAGGAAAGTACCTTTTTCTTTTGAAAATTGGCACATTGGAAATTGCATGACAGCTTTCTTTTCTAATTTTTCCAATGGAAACACAATCCAGTGCCAGCAGTGCTTGCTGCCGTACTATTGAGGTTGCCTGTTGCTAAGTTCCCAGGGTTACGTCGGTGCCACTCATCAATTTGTCCCTGGAAAGTTCCATGCTCTGGATACAGAGGGATGTTAGCACCCGAGGGTAGGACTATTTTGCTGTTGGTGCCTTGGCACGCTCTTCCTTGGCATAGATACTGTTCGAGGAGAGCGCAGCGGCCTCTAGTCATTGTATGTCCTGCCTCGCCACAGAAGTGACAAAGCCCGGGTTGCATATTACTCCGTGGCATGCTCAAGCTGGACGAGATCAGTGTTTCTAGCTTGCTCATAATGTTAGCGACAGCTGTGTTGACCGCATTTTCTAGATCCTCCTTCTTGACAAAGCTTTCCTGGTTGTTAGCAGCGCTAGACGCTGGCAACACAACTGGCGGCACATTTCCTCCATTATCAGTGCTAAAAGGTTGCTGAAACGGGATGCCAGTATCCGTGCCTTTAAGTATCCATTTACCTGCATCAAAGACATCTTCTATATCGTAGGGTTCCTCAGGATGGTGGTCGGACTTAAGAATTTCTAAGCGACGAGCTATTTGGGTCCATAACAATGTCAGAATTCCTTGTTGAAACAAGCGCCATTCCTCATTCCTGTAGAGTTTGCTATTCTATATTAGCCATTGTGCAATCCACTGGAAATCTCAATAATAGGTAGATAACGTGCCTAGCATATAAATGCCTGTTGCAAAGGTATCTTGTACCAGTTTCTGGATTTCCAAAACTGTGTAACACGTGGACTCTTCAGTGCCAGGATACAGTTTAATAATAGCCTTTTTCCATTCATCATAAGTAAATTGTCTAGGCACTGCGTCCTTGGTCAATCCTTGGAACTCGTCCACCCCTGTCCAGGATTCCGTGGTATTGTAAGAAACGTATCTGGCAGCGTATTCTTTCATCTGTGTATTATCGGTGACTCAGCAGTTGCATAGTAAATATTCCAATTCTCAGAAATACTGTGTTAGCTCGCAAGGCTTTGATTTATCCCATTTTGGCGATGAGAAGTGGTTTCTTGGTGGCATGCGTGGAGTGTTTGCCAGCTCCATATTAGCTGGCATTGATGTCGTAGTAGGAATAGTGGTGTTAGTGTTAGTCTCGCTTGGCATGGTCGTAGTCGGGATGGGCTCGAGTAGTTCTGAGTTGCTAGGTTCTGGCAATAATGATCTAGACAGCTCGTCCAAAGGAGTAAGTGGTGTATGGTTTTCACCTGCTAAGTACTCAAACGGTCAGAAGAATGGGAAGAAGCTTTTGGCCAAGCTATCTGGAGCTGCTTCAAGTTCCTGGTCTAAAGTCTGCCTCAGTAGCGCGCCTGGTAAATGCGGCGAGTCGGTGGGAATCTGTTCAAACGTGCTCTCCAATAGGAGGCAGCGCTGTTGCTGAGCTCGAGTTTCTGGCGGAATTCTGCCTTAATAGAACCCTTCATGGTGGGCTCCAAAATGATGACACCAACTGTGGTTGGGTGCGCTGGACGTATACGCAGTACAATGCCGTCTCCAGCACTTGGCGTGCGTAGTTGTGAGGAGTCCTGACAGGGTCCTGGTGTGCTTGAGCGGAGGTGATAAAATGATGTGCTAAATTATAGCGCTTCGGGAGCTACCTGGCAGACGGTAAGCGTCGTAGCTTAAACAAAGATATTGAAGAAAAAATGAGTAGTGCAGCGTATTGTGCCTGTAGGTGGCACCATAAACGACAAAGATGGGATAGATGAGGCTAGTGCCCGACTTAGTGATGAAGTCAAAGAAAGCTAGCGCAAGTTGAACACTAAGTGTAACTGTGTGCTCAAGAGGTTACGATTCGTTGTTATATACATGGAAAGTAGCTAGTTTTTATACTATGCGCTACGGTATTTCCAAAATAAGTCCATTGATGGTGCTACCAATTAGCACCTCTCCTCATGGTTGTAGCTAATGGCCACCTGTCAACAGCGACCTGCAGCACATGGATGATGTAAAACTAAGAAATGGTACGAGTTTGCTCACTTTTTGATGTTATTTAATTGGCCCTGCCATTCCGGTGTATGGTCAGAAAATCCTCGACAGACGCCGTGAGCGCTAATCCCAGCGCTAAACATTGTACCATCTTTTGATAGATTTGAATGTCGGGTCTGCATGTATCCTGTCTTGTCGTCATTGCTTCCTTTAGACTTCTGATTGAAGTGCCTTGGTGATTGACAGCGCCAATTACTAACTTCTTTCGGTACTGATTGGGGTTTGGTCAGAGTCAATTTCCCTCCATTGTGCTAGCGCTATGAGTTCTGAGCCTCCTTGGTCTTCAAAGTAGGTGAATGGAGTGTGCTGAGGGACTGATACTGGTGATTTTTAAGGTAAATGGATAAGTCCTGCCATAGAGCGACAGCGCCAGGGCTGCTCTGTGCCCAAGCTGGTCGCTAGAGTCTCCAGTGTGACAAGTGTTGGTCAACCTATAATGTACCTTGATGTGCTCAGTCCGAGTAGAAGCCTATCAGTGTGCCATACGTTGTGCCGCAGTTTTGTGCGGCACCAGGGATTCCATATGAGCCTCTTCAGGCTCCACATACCATTTGTCATCGGAGGGTGGGGATGGCAGCCTCTCCTGACCAGTCATCTCCAAACGTGGGTCCATCGCCCACACACATCAAGGGTATTGGGCAGGAGGGCCCTCTACCAATACAGCAGGTAAGAAGGGGATGTTAGCCTCTGAGGCCCCTTTTGGGGCATCCTCAGGGAAGTGCATGTTAACGTATGCATGCTTTTTTGGGTTCTTACCCCGACAATCTTTTTGGGGTTGTGAGGCCTTTGCCTCAGTGGGGTGCGTACTGACGCCCCAGGAACTCTCCTTTCCAGAGTGCATGGTGGATATCATGGATAATGGTCATGAGGATGCGACCTCAGATGCGCCACTAGTGAGGTGCTGAATCAGCTGGGGGGTGGCTGGAGCAGGGACATCTTCATAGGGAAGAATGTCCTGCCCTAGACCGGCCTTCTGGCCGGGAATGGCAATGCTTGACTGAGTCAAGCAGGAGGGCGCATCCTCTACTCCTTGCCGATGTGCCCTTTTGCTGGAGTCGGTGTCCCAACTCAGGGGTGTAGTCTGCCACTTATGAGCAGCCAATAGGGCAAGGAGATCAGTTTTGCACTGAGTGTGCATGTGATCCATATTGTCCATCATCTGACTGATGAGGACGACAGCCTCTGCATTGCAGAGGAACGACGAATCTGCAGGTACATCGTACCCATTGTCTCCCATGCATTGAAGGAGGGTAGCCAGGACCAAGTCCTGGTTGAAACTGGGCTCAACAGCCCGTGCTTTTCCTTTGTCACGTCAAGGACACGACTCTTCTTCTGAGCTGGGCTCAGGTTGGTGCAGCATCTCCAGCCGCTGTAACAAGGAGAGCCTGGCCAGGCTCTTTGTTGGTGCATTGGCCAGAGACTTACTGCTTTGTTTTGTATTGAGAGCTTCTGTGCTCTCGCCGGCAGTCTTTGCCGTCTGGGAGGTCAGTTTTCCTCCCTTGGTGGGCACCTCATATGAGGCACTGTACTGGGGCATTGCGCCCCAAGCTCCCATCCAAGCCAGGAAGTATGGCATCATTACAGGCGCACCACCCATGCCAGGGTAGTGCACCAGGGCAGTAAACTGGGGAAAAGGATGTGCCTCCATTGGCCCTGTTGCCAGTACAGAGGCAAGCTGTGCTGCTGCTGCTGAATGTCCTGGTCCATGGACAATGTGTCCATGGTTGAGGAAAGAAAGGGAAAAAAGAAATTTCAAATTTTAGACATGTCTCAGCCACAGTTTCTGACCAACTCAGCCAAGCTGCGATCAGCATTGCTGATCAAATTGAGCGCCGGCACACTGACTTAACTAATGTGGGTGCTTAACGCCCTTCAACTCCAAATAACAGTCAAGTGCTGCCAGCTTGGAGCAATGGGAGTATGGCTTCCATGTTGTGTCCCCAAGGGACCATTGTACCTCAAACTTGAGTGTGTATTCTGCTCAGTCCACCAGTGCCCTATGATGCACTCAACAAACCATTCATCATTGTCTTGTGCCCCAAAGTCATAGGGGCCTGGGGCTGCCCTATTAGGAAATAACGCATCGTCTGACACGCTATATGGTTGCAACAGCAACACATGAAACTTTGGAACGATTTGTCGTTCCTGTAATGCCTGAGGCAGCTCCAGCACATAGTTGGAGGTACTTGGCTCTGTGTCTAGCACGCAGTATGGGCCTACCCATTTTAGGCATAGTTTACTAGCCTGTCCCTTTGGAAGCCTCAGGTTACATGTTGACAGGTAGACCAACACTCCCACTGATATGGGTGGATCCGTTCACCTACGGTGATTGGCATTTTTCACCTGTAAGACTCGCATCTCAATGATGGTGTCATGTGCCTCCGCAATATTCTCCAGGGCCTGCCTGGCAAACTCAACTACGCCTCGGTGGGCTACCACATCCGCACGAATTTTGTGCAGCATGGAGGGCAAGTACCCTCCATTGAGCTCAAAGGGTGTGTACCCTGTCGTCTCCAAAATACTTGCATTAATTGCAAACT
>QGOA01004235.1:0-24341 GCA_003313075.1 Termitomyces sp. MG16
TGCCTACACAAACACTTGTACAAATAAGGGGCAAACTCTGGCAAACTCTGGCTTATATAAGCAGTCTAGAAGCGGTGCTGAGTGGGCCCACACTTGTCTGAATGGTGGCTAAAGAACCAGAGCATCTCAAGGGCTGAGAGTAGTATTAACAGATAGTGTTGAAAGAATAGAAACAGTAAAATGAAATAATGTCAGAAGAAATAAAAGAATGAATGGAAGGAGAGTGAAGAGATAAGGAGTGAGAAAAAGAAGAAATGAGGAGTCCCCTGACATACAGAGATTGCAAGTGTGGAGCTTGTGATACAGACAGAGCTTGCAATGAAGACTGAACATGTGACAGAAACATGGCTTGTGATGGAGACTGGGCTTGCAATGAAAACTGAGCTTCTGAAGGAGGCTGGTCTTGCAACATGAACTGGGCTTGTGATGAAGATTTTGTTGCTACAATAAAAATCAGCATAAAATCAGAAAAAAAAATAGCAATGCATCTTCAAGCCCATTATCATCAATTTTAAAGACTGACACACCACAAAAAGGAGGCAAGAAATGCTTCGACTTCTTGAATTTCAGTTTCTTAGTAGTATTGTTACCATCATCATCAAAAAACTGGGGAGGAAGAGCGCTTTTTGGCTTTAATCAGCAAATAAAATTATTATTGGCATTGTCGTCATCATTATCATCATTGTTATCATCTGAGAGATTACCAGTCCAATCAGGGTACTTGATTGTTGCATAAGTCTTGATTTTCCAGTAATCTTCAGCGAGTAGGAACTCTGGATGAGCTGTAAGCATGCGAAAATAGAAGAAATCCTGTACAGAATTCAACTTCTTCTTCCATGTTGGAAGGTCCTGAGAGTGAAGACGGAACTCATTCCACCAGGTTTGTGCCATCTCCAAAATTTGTTTCAGGCAGTTCTTCAAAACTGAATGTCCATTACTATCAGTAATAAAGCCAAACCTCTTTATTTTTTGTCTTCAATTTTTCTCTGTCTCTATCCAATTTGTCCATTCTTGCAGCTCTCAAAAGGGTACATTCAGATGGTCCTCATGGTCCTTTGTAGTAGGAATCTTGGCAGGAACTTGCAGATTTGATGATGAAGAAGGGTGGGTGCATGGTTCTGATGATACAAGACCTGTATTTGATGAGGCTAAAGTATTCGATAACAGCTGGCAAATATGTATGAGTTTGTTACTATTAATTTAAATGATTAATAAATAATATATGCAACTAAACTGCATATACACACTTTAACATTTGTATTTCAACCTTTTGCTTAGTAGATATGTTCCAAAGTTCAGTATATGCATTGTTTCCAGCACAGATGAGGTCAGTGTGCATGGCATTAGCAAGAACTGGTGTTCAAAAATATTGTGCAGGCTAGATATAAATAGTAAGTATGGATTCCATGACTAGGAAAGAATTTACAAGATCAGCATGCATAATATTCACAGCATTTAGAGTGGAAAAAGATTGTTCATGACCTGAAAATCTTGCAGTTGGCTACCAAACACAAGTCAGGAATTGTGATCACATTTCTAGTGTGCCACTTACATGGTATTGAGATTGCTGAGTATTATTAGAAAGTGAAGTGAAGTGAAACTGAAGTCAGAGCTTAATTGAGAAAAAAAATTAAAGTCAGAGCCATTAGACATTAGAGCAATGGTAAGTGGTACAATAGCAAGATGATGACCATTTTCTAGCCATGTGATATTGTGCAGTGTATTTCTTAGTACAACTTGCAAATAGCAAAACATTATTGTTTATAATAAAGAATACTTTTACAAAGGAATTGCCCATACATAAGATGAGATTCAAAAAAAAACATATAATATTAGTTGCAACTTCCTCACTTTTTTGCTACCTCCAAGTTGCCAGTTTCTTCAACCAGTGTGCGATCTGCATCAAGGTTGTCAGAAGCAAACTTCAAGTGGTCCTTGTCATGCTTGGTACCATGCTGTGCATAAATTTACTGTAAATTCTTCTCAAAGGTTATAACAGAATGCAGCAAACCATCACAGGTCCAGACACGGTATACCAATCTTCAGCCATCAGCTGTATATTTAATACAGTGGATTGGATATTCTATATTCAGCACATCCATGTTGCAAGTTTCTAAGTGCAAAGTCCTAGAGCCAGTGAAGCAATTTTGAGCAAGACTTAGAATAAGAAGCCATAGTTGAAAAGTACCAAAAATACTGCAATTCATCAAAGATCTTCTGGTATGCAATGTTTCCGCAGCCAATCAGAGTAGCATGAGTGAGATTCTTGATTTCTTCAGCAGTCATAGCCATAATGTCAATGCAAATTGGATGTTGCGGTCGAGATTGTGATTTCTGGTAAGGTTTGTTAACATTTGTTGTTTGTTTCCCATTATCAGAATAAACAAAGTTTTACTTTTGCAAAACAAGCTTCTGTGCTGCAGGTTTGCACATTCATCCAAGGCAGAACATTCATAATGATAAAGCAGACCCTGTGCTGCAAAGCTGCTTACAAGTTATCATGTTTATTCAAGAGCAAATTGACACCAGTGTGTTTCATTGCCCTACTATATAATGTATCCATGAGCTTACAGCAACCTTATTGATTTCAGTTTGCCTCTTGCACAATCCCACACCAAATCCCTAGTTCTCCTCTTTTGTCTCCACTGCAACACCCCAATCGACGTCCACCCCCACCACTCTTGTCCTTCCAGCTCACAACAACAATGGTGCCCAACCCATAACTGTAACGCCCTCTCTCATCGCTGCATCCCTCAGCTTGCAGTTCCTCATCTTGTCTGGCAGCCTGCCAATTGCCCTCAAATGCCTGTTGTTTCTGATTCTGAGCCTTGCAAGTGCAGGCACCACATGTGTCAATGACAGGTCGCACGAATCCAAAATACGCTCTAGCATCAGCATTGACCCAACTCCAACTCCGACCCCAACCTTGACCTGATGGTGCTGATGGTCAACCCAGGCCACATTGGGTGGAATAGTGGCACAGAGTCCCATGTGTGTGCTCTGTTGGGCATCGAGCTGTGCAACAGAGTGAGTTTCTGTCTTAATCAAATGATGTGTCTAATGACTTGATCTATCCAGGTAAATTATCTTGCCAGTCTACATTCATGTTGGGTCGATGATATTTGCTGCTGACTGCAGTTTCTTCTTCTTCTTCAACAGCCCATCTGACTTGTGCTCTCCATAGTGCGACACTCTTCGGACTTAACAAAAAAACTAACCAACTATCCAAAATAGTCCGTGTATCTGTTCTTGTGAGTGTCCTTTTATCTCCACATTTAACTAATCTAACCATGCTCAGAACAACTGCCTCAACAACATTGTCAATGCCAAGCACCATAGCAAGCACCAGGTTCTTGTCTAGTCCTCATTGTAAGGGCAACCTCTAAAGGCTGTGGCTCAGTCACACAGCTGGCTGAGGGAGATCCAAAGTGTATTAGAGTATGTACTGACAATATCATAATAACTACTCACCTGGCAGAGAGAGATCCAAAGAGAACAAGTCTAGGAATTCCCTATGCCAGGTTGGATGCTTCTGGGGCTTCTGAAGCATGGGAAACAACTGTACAGTACAACCAAACCTTAAAAACTCGAAAATTGACTAACCAAACAACTGTGCAAACAAGGCAGGAAAACTCTGGACTTTAGAAGTCAGAAAGGCAAACTCCGGCTTATATAAGTGGTCTGGAAGCAGTGCTGAAGGGCCCACACTTGTCTGAATAGTAGCTAAAGAACCAGAGCATCTCAAGAGCTGAGAATAGTACTAACAGATAATGTTGAAAGAATAGAAACAGTAAAATGAAATAATGTCAGAAGAAATAAGAGAATGAATGAAGGGAGAGTGAAGAGATAAGGAGTGAGAAAAGGAAGAAATGAGGAGTCCCCTGACACTCATCAAAGGTTGTCGTCAAGTTCCTCTTCATCATGCAGCACCATGGTACGTCCCTCTATCCTTTTTTTTCCAGCCAACCTCACCTTCTCTTACTCAGACTACATTGGCAAGTTTAAAATCATTGACAACCACTGTTCTGGCAAAATCCTCATCTAGCTCAACAGATGCCTGAACAAAACCAGTGTCATCTCCCCTTGCTTTAATGTCCAGGCTACCCAGATTGAATCCTAGGTCAACTTGCTCCTCTCTGCCCATGGTTTCAGTATTGTTATCCTTGTGCATCCCACCCCTGTTTCTTGCAAACACACATCTGACCTTTTTGCTAGACCAGCTTGGCTGGTATCATGAACCATGAGGAGGCCTGTCATAAAAGTATTGGAGGAAAACTCCTCAGTTATGTCTACTAAATAGCCAGCGAGTTTTACTTGTTGTCTTCTCTTGCAGAATCATACCTTGCTCTAAGGTTCCTTTAAGTCTGTAAGAATTAGATGATTCTCAGGCCATTATTATATGCAATGTCTAACTACAAGACAATCATTATTCATCTATACCAGTCCATACAACAACCTAATTCAATTCCAAATGCAGGCCCTATAGTGCATTTCTCTCAATGAAGCAGTGCAATATTCCAGTGCATGAGTGTTCTTCCTGCCATACTAACATTCAAGTTTGTACCAAGAAATACAATATTTTGCTATCAGGGCTTGCCTATGAGCTAGTGCTATACAGGTTTGTATTCTGTCTTGGCACAAAACAAGCGTGGAACTATAGTCTTCTATGCATGCAGACATCTCCCTATAAGCTCAACCTTGCTTGTGGTGCTCATTTTTCTCACTTGCTTTTTTTTCTCTCCTTGCTTAGAATCTGTTTGTAATCTACAATTTATTTAATTTTATGTACTTCTACAATTAATTATAGATCAAAGAGTTACAGATAATAGATTCAATTCATTCAAAGCAAGTATATTTGGGTGGAATTACATAGCAGAAATTTCTTGGTCATATATTTAATGGAATTTTAATTCTCTATCCTAATCCTCACCTGATTGTACCTCTTCCAAGCTTGACTTTTCAACTACAAACCAAAGATCCTGAGGCTCATAAGAAAATGCTGCCATTGGTTGCATTGACACAAGCAAAATTATATCTGATGCAAGGATTGCTTGTAAGCCATTTGAACCTCTATTCCTGCATGCCCAAATTGTGTTGTATGACTCTGCAAAAATGTTAGGTTCTGGATCTGAATAGACTGAAACAAGTGCCCATGGTTCTAGTTCCTCAGAAGAGTTGTCTGAGTCACTTATTTCAGAGTTGGAATTTTTTTCTGAGGCTGATATAGAAATAAAAGTGAACTTCTGCATAAGTAATCTTTCCATTCAGATTAATCTTGCAAAAATGTTAAGCTGTTGTGAAAAATGAGCACTCACCTTGATATTATGACTGATTCTTGTGTTACCTGTTCATTCTTCATCACTAAAGACACTGCATGCAATTTGACCATTTGGCAACTGGATGCGACCCCAGCACCTCACAATAGATAAATCAAATGATTCTGATATTACAGTCTGCTCTGCATCATTTTTGAGCCTGTGTGGATACTTATCGCAGCAATGTAATAAAATTAGCTTGCCCTTAAGAGGTGGTAGAACAGGTAACTGTGATTTGTAAACTATGACCTCAAGCTCTGGACATAAGTTCACAAAGGCATTGATCTGACACTGGAGCAAAGCTCGCTAAGCTAAATTAGCAAATGGATTGGAAGGCTGTCTGATCTTCTTTCCAAGGCTATCAATAGTGCGCTCCATTGTATATTGTAAGTAATATGCTCCAGGTCTCACTCAGAGTGTTTCATATGCTAAATGACCTAAAGTATGTAGTAATAGGTGGCAAACTTGAAGCCGATCAACTTAACGCTGATAATAAAGGATTTTATATTTTTCAATAAATTGCATAAGCAGGGAATATCCCTCAATAATCTGATGTCCAGTTATACATTGCTGAACAAAGATCCTAATTGCAGCAACTAGTTTGCAAAAAATTTTCCAATATGAGGTTGGTAGAACTATATGGAAAAAAGCTAGATCAAGTCCATATATATAGAGGAACCATTCAGTAGCTTTAAAGCCACTAAAAATCTTTTTTGCTGAGTTGCAAGATGTGTGGTGAAAAGATGAAGGAAAATACTGAGTTGCATTTTCTACAAGCTTTCCATGATCAATCCAGACATCTCCAACAAGAGTGGCCCATTCCCACTGATCATCATTTGAATGTTTGAGTGTACCATGCCAAAGAGATATTAATAATTCTGAAATGTTGATAGAGGGTAAATGCATTAAATCAAAAGAAAAGCAATGAGGCACTGGAATAGAAAGTTTAGGATCTAAACCACTGAGAAGGCTAGGTTTGTTAAGACCAGTATTTTTGCAATTGCGCTCATAGGTAGCTTGATCCTCTGAGCTAATGAGTCTGAATATATTCTGCTTATAAGTGTCAACAGAAAGTGGCTGTAATTGTTGAATGTTAATGTATTCATGATTACAGTTATATACTGTATAGTTATTAGACCTAAGATAAGCAGCAAAGTAATGGCCACTATTGGGTTTATGGCACCCCTTCATGCCACAACTAAGGCGGCAACCTTGTGCTCCATGATGCCCAACTTGACCTTCTAGTTCTGTAATAGCCACAGCATCTGCAGTTTCAAGAGCAAAGAAAATGCGAGAATAAATAACACTTTGTGATTTTGCATCCCAGACAGCTAAACCTTGACTATTGTGCTTATGTTGAAGAGCTGACAAATGATAAATTGTTTGAAAAGTATATGAATCAATAATCTCTGAGTAAAGAGCACAATGACTTTTTTTTCCTTGAAGCACAGATCAGGAGCATAGTTTTCAATTTTACCAATGCTTATCCAGGCATCAGATCTTTTGCTCTGGTATAGTTGTACACCATCAATAGATATAAATATCATAGTATCTTTGCTGCTAATTTTAACTTAATCAGCAAATTTAATAAAGTCACTTCTACAAAAAATGTCATCATAAATCATATCACCATCATTATCGAGATCTTCAAGTAGCTCTGTTACTTTTGTAATTTTATGCTTGAGGTAGCACATTTCATCAGCTCCTTCTGTTGATCGGCGCAATGTTTGAATCTGTGGTCCAAGAAGAAATGTGCATGTCTGCTGCCGAGGCACTTTTTTCCTATATTTAGCAAACTGCTCTTGATTATAGCGTGGCTCATAACATATGCTACAAGCATCAAGCTCTGCAAAAGGACCAGTGAATGCATGACATGAATTGATGCACATATCATCCATAACTGGGACAACACCACTAGCATCAGCAATGAGCTGCTTAACTTTGTAAAAGGAGAGTATTTCACTGTCAGGATAGTGGTAAAGAATAGCACTGCGGCATTGATTGTAGGTTGCTTCACTAGCATTTGTAGCAGTAAAAATTTCAAGAGAGAGTCTGTTATCAGGATTACTGATATCAATAGGCCCTTTAGTAAGATTTCAGAAATGATAAAGAGTATCATTGTCAAGCTTGTCTTTGTCCAGAGTAGCAATCTAAATCAAATGTATATAGTTCTGAGAAATATGAAGACTCTCAATGTAAGCCTCTAGAAATAGTTCATCTTCTTTTGAGTCCTCTGAAGAGTGTACCTCTTGACTATCAGCATAAACATCCAATAGAGCTTGTGCATTTGCATAAGCAGCAGTTATATCTGTCTCATCTTGGTCCTCAATATCAGTATTATCTAACCTTGATTCCTCTTCTTCAATATCTGAAACAACAGCAGGCTGCTGAGTGTGAGTATCAGGTATTCCACTGTCTATAATAGGCTCTTGATATTTAGATACTGTAGAATTATGCACAGGTCCAATAGACATGTCATTTTGGTCAGCAACAAACTATAACACTATTATTTATCAGACAACAACAATATGTAGCTCAATAATGTTACTAATCAGACGAGCTTGCTTTCTTGAACTATGACTCCTCTCAATACTCTCTTCATCACCTGGATGCTATTTGCTACTAGAAGCTTTAAATCTAGCATCATTAGACTGCCCTATATTATGCAGCCATTCAGAATATGACATGTTATTCTGCTGCTGCACCTGTGGACAGTTGTGGTGATTATAAACTGTTTTTCTTGAAACAAGAGAACCATGGCAGGTTGTACACCAGCAAGGTTTGTAATCTGAGCTAGCCATAGCAGTGAATACAAAGAAAAGGTGTAAGTAAGATGGAGAACATTGTCAAGCTACTTCCTGTGTAATCGATGTTGATCATCACACCATCTGCCATGCAATGTTGCGTGATTGCATGCAATAATTGCGCAATCATTGCAGCTGTTCTAAATATACAGATATCTGACTAATATTGTCTAAATTGAGAGTTGTGCCAAAATTTCAACCCAGTTCAGCCTAGATCAGAAATTTACACAGATTCTCCAATCCTCCTGGATCTCTCCAGATCCAGTTCTCACTGGGGTTCAAGGTTCAGTCCAGGAGCATCCTTATCAAAACAAAAATTGAACATGTCCTGGAGCACAGCCAGCAATTCTGGTTTATGTGAAATGATATTTGGAAATTCTCTATCCTTCCTTGTTCCAAGAAGAGACCACATCTCTTTCTGAACAATACGCATGGTATTATTTATCAACAATTGACACACAATGCTTTGGGATCTAGACAGATCCAATATTACTCAGTATCGTGCATGTCAATACGGTATGAACTGAATTTATTACCTAGACAGATCTAACGTTACTAGATAACTAAAGTAAGTAAAGTAATATAATAAAGTAATCAGAAATACACACCTCAGTATTGTGCACGTCAATATGATATAAACTGAGATGTGCTAGAGAAAATAAAAAACTTTTAAAGAGAATGTAGCCAAACCCACGTGATCATATTCTCCTAGCCCTGGGTGTAAAGACAGGGTGCACCTTTAACACTCCCACTCATGCAAAGGTGAAGTCCCATTCCCTTCACAAATTTCCAGTGTTTATCATGAGGAAGTGCTTTTGTGAAAATATCTGCCACCATATCTTCAGTAGGCATGTATTGTACGGTAGCTTCACTATTTGCCACCAAGTCATCTTGGAGGTAGTGGTACTTCCATTGAATGTGCTTTGTTCAAGATCTATACTGGGCTTCCCTAGTTAGAATTATTGCAGCCTAGTTGTCGCATAGTAAATTGGAAGGCCCTTTTTTTCCATGCCCGATGTCTTCAAAGAAAGTTCAAAGCTATGCTAGGTGTTGTCCTGCATAGCACAGGCTGATATATTCAGATTTGGTTGATGACAATGCTACCATGGTTTGGCACTTGCTCACCCATCTTATAGCACCTTGGACAGAGATAAAAACATATCCTGAGGTTGATCAAAACGTGTTGACATCTCCAGACCAGTCTGCATCTGAGTACCCATGGAACGCCATGTCCATTCCAACGTTGTTTTCATCAAAGTGCAATTCCATTCCACTGATGGTATTGAGATACTGTAGCACTCGTTTTGTGGCATTTCAATGGTGTCACTTCAGATTCAAACTAAAACGTCCAAGTATACCGACAGCATAGGCTATGTCTAACCTGGTCCCTATCATGGCATACATGAGGGATCCTACGACACTTGAGTAAGTTACGTGCCTTCCCCCAATCTCCATATCTATGACCGTGGTGTTGTCTTCAGTGTCTTTGACTGTGAGTCTTGAGCTTGTGGCCATTGAAGTCCAAGTGGGCTTGGAATTTGTCATGCCACATTGTTCAACAATAGCTTTGATATATTGTTGCTGGCTCAAGCTAATAGTGTGTGCGTCTCGATTTTGCTTGATTTGGATCCCTAGAATATAAGTTGTGGGTCTCAAGTCACGCATCTTAAAGATGCTTGCCAGTTTTCATTTGACGTCATCTAGGAAAGAGTGTGAGTTTGCAGCAAGGATAAAATTGTCTATATATACCACTAGGAAACAGATTTTGTCACCTTTTTAGTATACATATAGGCAGGTTTTGGCATTCAGGTGTGTGGATCTGAATTCTTGCAACTTTTTATCCAGTGTGAGATTCCAAGTTCTACCTGCTTGCTTTAGTCCGTATAGTGAACATCTCAAGCACCAGCAGTGCCCCCTTTGGTACCTTTACACCATCAGGTGGGAGCATGTAAAGTTCTTCTTCCAGCTCCCCATTCAGGTACGCAGTGGTGATGTCCATTTGATCTAGCTCTAAGTTGTACTTTGCCACTAGCGCAAGAATTATTTGTATTGACTCCAAGTTTGCAACCGGAGCCCAGACTTCTTTGTAGTCTACTCCTTCGACCTGTGTGAAACCCCAAGCAATGATTCATACTTTGTAGCATTCGACATTTCCATTTGCATTGTATTTGATGCGGAACACCAATTTGGAGATAATTGGTCTTACTCCTTTGGACATTGGGACCACCTCAAAAACTCATTGTCAATAAGGTTTTGTAGTTCCTCCTGTACTGCCGGTCTCCAGTGTTCACCGTCTGGTCCTTCAAAAGCTTTGTTTGCATTTTTAGGTAGTGAGTGCTCAGATGGTCCGTTTTTAGCTATTCCTGCGAAATAAACCTCTTCATCATCTTCCAATTCAGTTAGTTCAGTGAGATCACTTAATTCTGAATTATCAGCTTATGCTTGAATGTTCAGCAATGTATGGTAGGTCTCTTCTGCCTGTGTCTTGCCAGTGCCTTGAGTTGTTTTGATTCATTTCTCAGCTCAATTTTCTTCTTTGCGCTGTTTCTCAAGCTCTACAGCTCGACGGTAATCAGCATCTTGTAGTACAGGCTTCCAGGTATATGTTGGACGTTTTTCATCCTGGATACCTCCCACTGACTCCAAGCTTGGTGGTCCTTTGTCGGCAGTTCTCTTTTGTTTCTGTGGGACCTCAGACATGATTTTGGGCGACATGGGTGGTGATGGATGTGGAGATGAGTCTGGAGTGTGGTATTTGCTTCTAATCTCTGGGCTGCCCAATTGCTGCCCTTTTACTAACTCCACACTGGTGTTGTATATTGACTTGTTGTCAGAATCACAACTCTTGCCACTTGGACTTAGGGCTTTCCTCCTGGATATTGGTTGGAGCATGTTTGGCTCCTACTCACATTCTGGACCTGGTGCCATCTGTTCATTTGGTTCGGAAATTTTTGGATTCAGATGGGAATCTTATCAAATTGGACATGTCAACTACTGAACTCCTTTCTTGTCTTTATATTCAGTAGTTTGTAAGCCTTCTTTCCAGTTGTGTACACAATGAGTACAGCTTTGCGCACTTTATTTGCAAACTTTCCATCATGTTTGTCTTTGGGGATTAATGTGTAAGCTGTTGACCCAAATGGGCAGAGCCAAGAAATGTCTACTTTGCGCTTAAAGATTACTTTGTAGGGTACCTTGCCCTTCAAACTGGATGCCAGTGTTCTCCCAATGATGGTGGCAGCTGTTGCCATAGTGTCTGACCAGAAGGTTTTAGGTAAGCCCGACTCTATGAGCATGGCAGTTGCAGTATTCACGAGTGTTTGATTCATGTGTTCTGCTAATCCATTTTGTTCAGAAGTGTCAGACGCTGTTGTGAGATATACAGTGCCTGTTTTTCCAAGTTCTTCTTGGAATTTGCCACTGACATATTCCCCTCCATTGTCTGATTGAAAGAATTTGATGAAATTTTCTGACAGATGGAGTTCTCCAATTTTGGCTTCTAAGTAGGTTTGAATGTCACTTTTAAACTCGTGAAAGCGCGCTAAAGCCTCACTCTTCCTTTTCATGAAATAGACCTAAGGGAAGTGCCCATACCCATCTATAAATGAGATCCAGTATTTGTTTCCATGGCAATCTGCTGGTGTCACCAGCCCCCCAACATCTGAGTGTATGATTTGAAAGGGGTGAGTTGCCTTCTGCCCTTTGTTCTTGAAAAAGAGCTTCTTTGACTTTGCTAGTACACACGGTTCACAGAATTTCAGCTTCTCTGTTGTTCTATCAATCTCTTTGATGCAACCATTGTTTACCATCTAGATTAGCCGGTTTGGAGATATGTGCGCGAGATGCTGGTGCAACGTGTTGATGTCAATGAATGCCAGCACATGTGTCAGAGAAGATACATTCAGATTATACAAGTCCCCTTTGTGTGAGCCAGTGAACATCACTTTTCTGCCTTTTGATGACTTAATTTTACATGCTCCATTCTTGAAGGTTGTGTAATATCCAGCTTTGTTGAGTTGGCGTATTGATATGAGGCTGAGTTGGAAGGAGGGGACATACAAAGCGTTTTTAAGTTCTGTAGTCTTGGTATGGCCATCAACTTTGCATTTGAGCATGATTGTGCTGACGCCGGTGGCCTCAACATGGGAGTTGTCTCCGAAGTGTATCTTTTGTGGGGGATCTAGTTTTCTGAATATGCTGCATTTGAACTATTCATGATGTGGTGTTATGTGGGTAGATGCGCTGGAGTCAGCAATGGTGTGTGAGCAGGTTAAGTCTTTTGAGGCACTCCCAACATAGGCCAAAATTCGTGACATTAATGCCCTAGAGACATAAGCAGACCTGATACTTGGAACTTTTACACTCCCACTGTCCAAGCCACTCTCCATGCTATCTGAGCTCCCATCCTTCGACTCAGAATTGTGGCTGGCTTGGTTTGCCTTTGCTCTCATTTTTCTTTTGTGCTTCTTTTTTTTGCCGTCCTTTTGTGCTTTGAGTGTACAACAGTCGGACATGTTGTGGGATGTCGATTTGTGCAAATCGCACCATGAGTCGGACTTTGCTTTGGACTTATATTTGGTGATTACATCAGCTTTTAAGGCAGCATCCAGTGAAGGAAATCCCTGCTGAGCAGTTACAGTAAACCTGAGGCAGTCTGCAACCTCCAAAAAGGACAGGTGGGTTCCAGAGGGTATGGAACTTAGGACGTTTGCCCAAAAAGATTCCCATATTCCCTCTTCAGGAAGAGAATCGAGTAGTGTGAATGCAAGAAATTTGGGGTCAACTTGCCTCTTCATTGCGGTGAGTTTTGCATTGGCAGCTAGTATCATGGATATGTGGGTGTTCAGAGAGGAGGGAGATCCATCCTATTTGTGTCAGTTCATATGAATGTACGTGTAGAAAGCACTAACGCCAACGTTGGTTTTTTCATGAATCTCCACGAGTTTGTCATACATGCTTTTCACACTCAGTAGTTCACCAATTTGAAGCAGCAGGCTATCGGATACGTATGCAATGATAATACCCATGGCTTTTGAGTTGCAGATTGCCCAGCTTTCAGAGTGTGCTGTCGGAGTGTCTGGTGCATCTGGAGACAGTTCTGTGGAGACTGTTTCCCATACCTTTTCCTGGCGGAGCTTCCCTGTTATTCTCATTTTCCAGATTTGGAAGTTCTTGGGACCAGTGAGTGTTGGGCATGCCATGGCATCTGACATGGCTTGTATGCCTTAACATCATGTGTTTTTGTTGTCGCAGTTGGAAAATGGAAGCCTTGCACTTCTGTTTGGTTCCTTTCTGTATTGTTTCTGCTGTCAGACTACGGAGCCCATAACCTATCAACAATTGACATGCAATGCTTCAGAATCTAGACAGATCCAACATTACTCAGTATTGTGCGCGTCAATATGGTATGAACTGAATTTATTACCTAGACAGATTCAACGTTACTAGGTAACTAAAGTAAGTAAAGTAATATAATAAAGTAATCAGAAATACACACCTCAGTATTGTGCGCGTCAATACGGTATGAACTGAGATGTGCTAGAGAAAATAAAAAACTTTTAAAGAGGGTGTAGCTGAACCCACGTGATCATATTCTCCTAGCCCTGGGTGTAAAGACAGGGTGCACCTTTAACATCATTGTGCCTTTTAGTTTGTACTTCTCAGCCTTGCAGTACTTTGAAAGGGAATGTCTGCTGCACTAATGCTCTTCTGCATCCGGGTTCACCAAAACGCTGCACAGTTGCATCAACATCATTCCACAAGGCCAAGACCTCATCCGCTAGCCTTCGAAGAGTAGGTTCCATGTTGTCATTGTCATAGTCAACACCACTGTTGTCATCATTGTCATCGTCATCATCGTCATTGTTGCTGTTACCGCCATCATTACTACCAACCCCACCTCGGAGTCACCTAGTGTTATGGCAAGAATGCTGACTCACATCGTATAAAGGACTGCCCTTGTCATGCTCTTTGGCACCTCGAAGTCTTAAACTCTTCACTGTTCAGTGAGTGGTAGATGATTGAAAAGAGCTGTGAGCACAAGCAGAAGAGATGAAAACTGGGTCTTCTTTAATTTTGGGCAACAAAGTGGGCTGGTTAATTGATTGACGAGTTCTAGGAGGCACGTCCATCCGTACAAAATCATCACAATTGTGTGGCTTGGGCTTTTTCAAAGGAGTCACAATTGTGTCCCTGCAGGAAGTTGGAGATGGCGAGTGAACATTCTCATGTGGTGACACACAGGACAATGCTGTAAATCTTCAAGGGGTCTTTGATAGCTGTGCTTGCAAAATGGGACTCAGGCAAATCATGTGGTTTCGAAGCAGTAGGTGATCCTCAGGAATGTGCCTGTGAGGTAGATGCTTTGACTCTTTTGTGTGAGAAGTTCCTGCAGTCCCACTACTTCCAAATGTACGCAAGGCAGTAGATTGAGACAATGCACATGAACACAAGGAGCTTTTGAATGGTGTTGACTCAGGACTAGTTCTGAACAGCTTGAAAAAAGAAAAAGTCAGAAAATTGATAATTGATAATTGAAGATATTATCAATTTACCCAGTAGTTGACTAGCATTGATGGGTCAGTCGAACTTTCTCTCTGTTTTTCAGCAAGGCAAGAAATTCTGTCAGTGAAGTCAGACAAAATTTGTTGCTGCCCTTTGTAACAAACAGACCTTGAGTTGGTGGTACTGGGCACAACATCTCCATAGATAGGCATTCGGTCACTGTCTTCAGTTTCCATGTCAGGTTCATATCCATCTTGGTCTGTGATGTCAAGTACAACATCTTCATCTGAAGAACGCTCAGCAGCAGAAGGCTCAGCTTGTGTCACTTCATTTGCTTGTGCTATATGCATGTTGGATATCTTCCCTTCCAACACAGAAATCCTCTGTTTAAACTTAGTAACAAGGTCTTCATAAGTACTCTTTTCCTGCGACAGAGTGAATGAAACCCTGAGGGAGTCATAAAAAATAAAAGACATACAACACTGAGTTTCCCAACCAACTTTTGCACTTGATCAAGTTGTGAATGTTCCTCCTGTGTCTGCTTTAGTGCTCGATCACATTTAACCTGAAGAGCATCTCGTTTGATTTGAATATCTCGGTGTGCCTTTTGAAGAACCAACAATTGATCCTGAAGCACCGAACATTGAAAGATAAGGTAAGAACAAAAGAAAGCAAAAATCAATTACTGACAGATGCCTGTGCAGACTGTATGCTCATATCCGATTGTACAGATTTCAACGCTGCCAACTCAGCCTGACAAAAGTGTCAAAGCAAAGATGATGAAAAGTTGATGTTCGAACACTTACTGCATTCTGTTGGAGAATCTCCTTTTCAGCAGATAATTGGGCTTTGAAGTTCTTTTGCTCTTCCTCGACTGTTCATAATTGATTCTGAAGACCTTGAATGGTCATCCAAACATTGGATAGTAAGCAGAGAATAAAAGCAGGCAAAGAATGACCAACTGATGACGTGGCAGACTGTGTGCCCAACTCCGATTCAACAGATTTCAACTTGAGCTGAGGAATTGTTGGAGCTGCAATGAGAAATCAATTGATAAAGGCTTACTGTCTTCTCTTGAAGAAACTTCTTCTCAGCAGTTAATCGTGCTTCAAAACTTTCCTTTTGCTTTTCGGTTGTTTGCAGTTGACTCAATGTCATTTCATGGATCTGCTGAAGATTTGAGAACTGGCTCTGGAGATCTTGAATGACCGCCTAACAATGAAAATAAGCAGGAGAGACAAACAGATAGAGAATGACTGACCGATGCCTCTGTAGACTGAATTTTCTGTGTCCTCTCGACCAACTCAAGCTGGCCTTAAGTAATTTGATGAGTCTGCTCAAGATTTTGTATGACCGCCTAAATTGAGAATTTAACAGAGAGCGAAAGGAAGCGATGAATAATAACTCACTGTTGACTCTGCAGATTGGCCTTCTAACTTTGCCTGCAAGTCAGATATGACAATCTCGGTGGCATTCAGCTGGGCCTGAGAAGTTGATTGGAATTAGAATGATAATTCATTTATTGATATTGACAAGCGCTTACAATTTTCTCATTGACTTTTTTCTCTTCTGCAGCCAAACACTCTTGAAGGCTCTTTTGTTCTCCTTCTACTGACGCCAATTGTTCCAAGGTATTTTGATGAGCTGTCTGCAGGGTTGACAATTGAATTTCCAGACACCCAACAGTAGCAGTAAGGGTATCTTTGTCATTCAGCATGCCATAAAAATCACGCTTAATTTGTTTCAAATCCGATAGAAGCCTATTGCACTCTCCTAGTGATAGCAGGAGCTGTTGCGCGCTGTTTTTGATCTGGTCCTAAAGAGGCTCAATACATTATTAAAAAAATATAGCACAAGTAGTACAACCCACCTTATATTCCTCTAACAACCCTGCTTCAGCTTCCATTCGGCATTGTTGCTCAGCTTCAAGGACGGTCAGTTGTTTCAACGAAGAGTCGCACTTTGTGATGAAAGTTTGCGCAATAATAGTCATGGCTACTAGGGCCCTTTGTAGAACACTTTTCTCCTCGACGACCTCATTGTCATAGGGGCAATTAGCATAAGCTTGAAGCCGTGCAACCTGTTCTGCATTGTCTTCCAATTCTATTGTCTTGTATTGCAAGTCAGAGCTTTGAGCATTGAGAGTGTGTTCAAGTTCAGTATTGGTGCATTCGGCCTGTGTGCAGATGGTCTCATGGGTACTCTGACAGTTTGATGCAAAAATAACCTACATCGGCAAGACGTCTCTGAGTTTCATTTAACTCAGCGGTCTTCTCAGCAAGCTGGCAATATTGATCAGTACAGATTCTTTAAAATCAACTTTGCACAAAGCTCACCCGCTGCTCCACAGAGAGAATCTGGAGTTTGAAAGAAGCAACGTCATTATTGTCTTGGTTGGAGTTCTTGCAAAAGCCCTATAAGTGACAAGTCAAATGAAGGATGACTGGATGACCGAACAACCTACTGTATATAGAACTAATTCCTGGTACTCAGTCGATCACTGACCCGATCATGACTGCTGCGAAAGCTGAGATCATGGCTGCAGAGTACACCCTCCGATTGTAAACGTCCTTTGGCGTGGGCCGGTCCTCAACAAGAGAAAAGTGCCCCATGATGATGACTAGAACCGCTCGTTGTGGTAGCGGCAGATGAGCAAGCGACGTGTAGCCCCAGGATTCTGTAATTTTTTTGCTGCATGCTGCTATAGGATGCTATTACTGGTCTGCCAAGGTCTGCTGACTATTTTGTCAGGAAAGTATCTTGGTTCCGAGGTCTACTTTAGTAGACTGAGGTTTTACTACCTGCTTTGGCGCACATTTTGTCCTCGAAATTTGTGCCCCTCACGTGATCTCGGCCATTGCCGTGTCTCTTCCTCTACCGGCTATGTCCTCGATATTTGCTCTCTTTCGGCTATCTTTACCGGCTATTACCACCATGTCCTCGAAATTTGCTCCCTTTTGGCTATCTTTACCGGCTATTATGTTGCTCCTCTTTTCTGCTATCTCTGCTAAATAATTAATCAAATTTTTTATGTTAAAGGATTATACTTTTATTTTCTATATATCTATATTTTAAGTTGTTTTTTTTTCTGTATTGAGTGCATTATTGTTTTTTTCTTTTACCAAGTTGAGAGATTCTGTTTTTTTTTTCATATATATATGTATGTTTTTTGAATAAGTGTGTATGTTTTTTGAATAAGTGTGTATGTTTTTTTTGAATAAGTATATATGTTTTTTTTTGAATAAGTGTATATGTTTTTTTTTGAATAAGTGTATATGTTTTTTTTTGAATATGTAATTTGTTTCATGTTGTTAAATGCCTTGTTTATTATTGTAATTTATTACATCTAGTACCTAGAAAGAGGAGCATACATGAAAATTGTACAATTATATGAAATTTTTTTTTTTGCTCTAGCAGTCATTATTCTGTTCTCTTCATTTATTTTCATCTTTGAAAATTAGACCACATTGTCTTTGGTATTTATAAAACTTTTTGAATTATTTTTTCTATAAGCTTGTATAGATCCAGTTTTCTGTCTACTAGAATATGCTTATATAAGCTAATACTCCATCAATAGTTTATGTAAGCTGTTGCTCCAGCAATGGTTTATGTAAGCTGTTGCTTCAGCAATAGTTTATATAAGCTGATACTCCATCAATAGTTTATGTAAGCTGTTGCTCCAGCAATGGTTTATGTAAGCTGATGCTCCAGCAGTAGTTTATATAAGCTATTGCTTCTGTAATAGTTTATTGTTTGACCAATCTGTTTTGCATTTTGATATATTGATTGAGTTTATAAATTTGCTTTCTTTTAGCATTTTATACCTAGTTGTCAATCTGCTATGATGCTAAGTGTCATTGAATAAAAATTGTACATGAGAGTTGTCAAACTATAACCTCAATCAAAAGTATAAAAAATCAATGACAATGGGACAGGATATATTCAAGCCCAACATTTTAACCTATCAGAAAATGATACAATGTTTAGTGCTGATATTAGTGCTTATGGAATCTGTCAAGGATTTTCTGACTATATCCTGGAATGGCCTGGCCAATTGGAATTGCACTAAAAAGTGAGCAGACTTGTACAATTCTAAGTAGTTTTAGAGTTGCTATGGCCAATAGGCCATAACACTGTTGGTTACTGTCATTCATGTACTGTTGGTTGCTATTGACAGGTCGCTGTTAGCTGTAACCACAAGGAGAGGTGCTAATTAGTAGTGCTACAAATGGACTCATTTTGAAAATACAGTAGCACATAGTATAAAAAATAGCTACTTTATGACTGTTCTTACAACAATTCAATCTTTACTCTTGACTTCTTCCTCACTTCCTCTGCCTCCATCATTCGCCCCACTCCTAATAGCCACATTCTCTGGGTTGGCAACTTCAACTGCCATCACCCTCTCTGGGAAACATCTGAGAGCTGACACCTCAACCATGCTGAAGACTTTATCCAGCCCCTGCTTGACATGATCTGCAACCATGACATGGACCTCACGCTCCCCCCATGCACCCCCACCCTCCAAGCCTCTAGCGGGTGCTGGACAAGGCCTGACAATGTCTGGATTTCTCACAGCGCTGAGGATCTCCTCATCTCATGCGACGTAGTTCCATCGCTCCATCTGCCTATCACTGACTACCTCCCTGTAGTAATGGTTGTTGAAATGCTGGTTTCTTGTCGACCGCAAGCCCTCTTCAAGGACTTCCACTCCACAGATTGGGAGAAATTCAGGGCCAAACTCTCCACACTCCTTGAAGGCCTCTCCTCTTTGGCGATACAGTCCAAAGCCGAATTTCACGACAGAGTCAACACTCTCAATAATATGCTTCAGGAAGTCATATCTTGCCCCTCGATTGTCCCAGTCAAAACCCCATGCCCATACATCAAACGCTGGTGGAACAAGGACCTCTCAGACCTCAAAGCCCATTACAACTGCGCTAGCAACCTGGCCTTCAAGTTCCGCTCCCTGCCTCTTCATTCTGTACACACCAATGCCAAGCAACTCTCTCAGGATCTTACCTCCGCTATCTGGTCAGCACAGGAAGAACACTGAGTACAATGGTTGGAGAACATTAATGCCCACCAGATTTACGTCGCCAATAAATACGTTACCCAAGAATTTACTGACTTCGCCTGCAGTAGAGTCCCAACTCTCAAGATCCAGTGCGATGGCTCTGCTGCTTTGGCCAAGACAAACCTTGATAAGGCAAAGGCCCTTGCTGAGTCTTTCTTTCCCCCTCCCCTTCCTCCACGTCCTTGCCACCCACAGCCTACCCATGTCCTCTTCCAGGCCCTCCCCCCTTCTCTCATGATAGCATTCTAGCGATGATTGGGTGCCTTCCCCCTCTCAAGATGCCCCGCCCTGACAGTATCCCAAATATAGTCCTTAAACGTTGCACTGACATCCTTGTTGACCATCTCATTTCTATCTTCTAAGCAGTTCTAGACCTCAATGTCTACCACTAGTCCTGGCTGATATTGACCACCCTTGTCCTTCACAAACCTGGTAAACCTGCCTATGATGTCGCAAAGGCCTACTGCCCTATTAGTCTTCTCAACACTATTGGAAAGCTTCTATCCACTCTCGTTGCTTCCAAACTGACGTTTTACATGGAGAAACATAACATGCTCCCCCAGGGCCAATTTAGAGGACGCCCAGGCTGTAACACCATGGATGCCATGCACCTCATCATCCAGAGGATCAAGGATGCCTGGCAGTCAGGCAAAGTCGCTCAGCCCTGTTTCTGGATGTCCAGGGGGCCATCCCCAACATGGTGCATGCCTGACTTCTCCACAACTTGAGATCTCACGGCGTCCCCACTTGCTTTGTTAATCTAGCTGATCGCATGCTCACCAACCAGCTAACCCAACTCAAATTTGACAACTTCACTTTGGATTGGTTCTGCATCTCGAACAGCACGACTCAAGGCTGCCTCCTTTCCATGCTATATTATGCCTTCTACAATGCTCCGCTAATCAAGACAGCTCTCCCCTCCTTGGCCTCCGAGCTGGCTGTGGATTTTGTTGATAACACCATGTTCCTTGTGGTAGCAAATGACTTGCAGGGCACTCATGCCATCATCCACGACATGATGGAGAGGCATCAAGGGGGCTTCGATTGGTCACTCTCCCACAACTCTCTATTTGAACTAACAAAACTAGCGCTGATGAACTTTTCCTGCTCCGATTCTGACACTATCCTGCCAGACCTCGTTCTCACTCACACCAACCTGGACAACTCCCTCTCAATCCAAATGGCCACCACCACGAAATCTTACAAATACCTGGGTGTCCTGTTTGACACCCATCTCCGGTGGTCTGAACACTCACAGAAGGTATCTGCTTGTGCAGTCTGGTGGACTCATCAGATTTCTAGACTTTTGAGGATCAGTGGCGGCATGCTCCTGTGACGTGTCCGCCAGCTATACAACACGGTTGCTGTCCCAGCTTTTACCTATGCCGTGGACGTTTGGTTCACTGGAGTGGATGCCTCCTCACCAGGATGCAGACGCACCAGGTCTGTAGCGGTTTTACACAAGCTGGCCTCCGCCACAATGCTGGGCTGCGAAGCTTGTTACCAGTGATGATGCCCAAAGTTTGGTCAGTAACAAATATAGCAATAGTGTTACCGTACCAAAAACTTATGTTGGGCGCACTAAAAGTGATGTGAGGAGTCCCAGGCAGGTCCCAGAGAACATGCCTATTAAAATAAGGTGAAGTCGAAAAGGGGTCGGCAAGTGACAAGCGCTAAGGTAAAAGCGCCTATGGAGGAAGCGGTAAGTGAACATGGCAAGGTGAGTGGCAAGAACATGGTAAGCTTAGCGAAGTCTAAGCGACGTTAATGCCTGCCGTAGCTGCAAGGTGCAAGTATGACATTGGCTAGCGATAGTCTGCAACTGCCGATGACTTCGACGTTGCTGACCGTAAATGAGATTTGGACTGTAAGGGAGACTGGAGTGAGGTGGGCAGGAAACTCTGTTCTTGTTCCTATGTACAAGTCGGTAAGTACTTTTTATACTACAAGGAGTTCACCGTCACCAGTGACTAACAATCGCCAAAGTGTGGTAAACTAGAAAATTTTATAAGGGTAGTTCCAACGGTTTCAGATCCCTACCATCCATTCAAGACCCTTAGCAACGCCAGGTGGCAGATCGCAACACTAAACCATCAATCCATCACCCATCTGTCTGTCCAAAATACTAAGTGGTGTCAGGTGCCAAATCGAGGCGCTAAGCAATGTCAGACGCCAAGGTCAAATGCCAAGCTGTCTGTCAGTTTTTGATAGATCATCAGTCTTCTTTCCAAGTGCTATCATCAGTAACTAATGCCATCTGTCAGTTGTCATTCTGTCTGCCGTTGGCACTATTATTGATCGGATCTACTTCTTGCTGTGTGCGGCTGTTAAATATTGCCAAAATTGGTTAATTAGCGTGCGCTAAGATATTCCGAGCCAGTGCTATGTTGCTGTAGCCTGCCATTGATGCGCTGATCCTGTATGGGGTCTATCACCGGCGCTCTCAGCACGACAGTAGGGGATGTCCTGGAAGTTCATGCTAACCTCCTGCCAATCAACCTTCTCTTCCACAAGATTCTTTTCAGAGCAGCGGTGTGTCTTTCATCCCTGCCCAGCACTCACCCTTTGCACAGAATAGTCTGCTGCACAGCAGCCCGCTTTGTTCAGAAGCATTGCTCTCCCCTCCATTACCTCTTCCACTACACTGGTGTCGACCCCCTGAGCATCAAAACTATCTCCACAGTGCAGTGGGTGCCTAGTTATAAACCAGCCTTCTCCACCCACATCCCGTCAGACAGAGATCTAGCCCTCTCTGAGATCCACAAAGTCCAGGCCTCTGCCAAATACACTGTCTTCTGTGACGGTTCTGGATTTGAGAATGGAATTGGGGCCACTGCCATCCTCTTTGAGGATGGTGCTGAGGTTGCTTCTCTACAATTTCATCTTGGGTCTATTACTGATCACACAGTGTATGAAGCCAAAATAGTGAGATTAACACTAGGTCTCCACCTCTTGCAGAACACCAACCAACGCCTCCACAGGCTGGTCCTCATGGGTAATGACAGCCAAGCTACCATCTGGGCGACCACCAACCAATGACCCCACCCCGCGCATTACCTTCTCGACCTTGCCCACACTGCCGCTGAGAATTTACACCAAGTCCAGGATCAGATTCTCTGATCTGCATATCCTGCTTCAACCTGTGCTTGTAAATGACCCAAGGTGCATTTCCATGGTGTAATCAACCTACAGTTGCACTGGTTGCCTGGACACAAGAGCTTCATCCTAAATGAACGTGCTGACTCCCTAGCCAAGGAGGCCGCCCAGGGCCGGTCCAGCCCCTTGGTGTCCCTCCCTCTCTACTTACAATCCAACCCCCTACTGCATAGCATTCCTGCAACATGGCAGGCTGCTCTCCTTAACATGATGGCCCTTTGGAAGACCTGCTGGAAAAAATCCCCCCATCTATGTCGGCTCCTCGACGCAAGGGAAAGCGAGAGTAAGTGAGAGTAAGCAAGAGGAATTGGACGAGGAGCAGCTTGAGGAGTAGGGTCCCTTGATAGTGTGGTGTGGTTTGTGAGTATCCGAGTGATTGCAAGCAAATATATATATTATTTGGTCGCCCTAGCTCTCTCGCACAAATCCCAAGAGGAAAACCGCACTCAAGCCATGAAAGGAGCAAACTGAAGAGACAGAGGCTCGAAATTGTACGTGTGAGAAGTGGCCAAGTGGAGGCGTGAAGAGAGACTTAGAATCCGTTCCCGAGGAATGTCGATGTATAACTTATATGCATCGCTACGCCAACGACCAAGGAGTTGTATTTCATGTTCAGTATAGCCCACTGCAGCAGCAGCAGTGGCTGCATCTCAGCGGAAGCTATGGCCTGAGAACCGTAAAGGGTCAACATCGCAATCCAGGAGCTGTTGCTTGAGCATTGAGATGAAAGTATCCCGGGAAAGTGGGGAACCATCTGGGTTTGTGAAGAGTGGGGTGTCATGTGGCTTCTGGTCAACTGAGAAGAGGTTGCAGAGAGCTGAGACTGGGCAAGTGGTCAAATTGAGAGGGGCTCTTGCTAGCAGGATGGAGACACCCTTTTGGAATGGATCCGTTTTTGATGCGGGGAGGTCAATTCTGACGTGGGAAGAGGATTCAAAGGAAGGCAGGAATGTGACGCATCCATGAGTGAGGTGAGACACAGGGCTAAACTTCTTGCCTCGGCCGAGTGTGAATTCTCCACAGCAAAGAAATCCTGCCCAGGCAGTTTTGAACGCCGCGTCAAAGGAAGCTTCAAAGGGGTTCGAGGTATCGCCTGCTACTGATGCAAGTCTCTGGAGGATTTCAAGTGTGATGGGTTGTTTGAGGTTGCGCTCACGCTTGCCGTGATAGTGTTTAACATCCTGGATGACTCTACGCACCGTCTCAGATTCACAGGCATTGAATGGGAGGCCTTCATCGATGTGGAGGGAACGAACGGCAGAGAGGTAGCCTTTAATAGTTTTGGGCTGGAGGGCCCGATCACTGAGTGAACACACCCACTCAATAATGGCCTGATCTGTCGTGGGAAGATAGCGGCCTGGCTCGCTGAGCATACCAGGGTTGAGATGGCAGAAGTTGATATACGACTTCTGTCCAGTTGAATAGTGTAGCGTAGTCCGCTATGTGGCGTTGTCCACATAGCTTTACTTACCTTACAGTAGATAC
>QGOA01004239.1:0-14383 GCA_003313075.1 Termitomyces sp. MG16
GTTTTTAAGGTTTTGTTGTACTGTACAGTTGTTTTCCATGCTTCAGAAGCCCCAGAAGCGTCCAACCTGGCATAGGGAATCCCTAGACTTGTTATCTTTAGATCTCCCTCTGCCAGGTGAGTAGTTATTATGATATTGTCAGTACATACTCTAATACACTTTGGATCTCTCTCTGCCAGCTGTGTGACTGAGCCACAGCCTCAAGAGGTCGTCCTTACAGTCTGCATAAAGGAACAGTTCAGAAATGGATTTTGAAAACAAAGAAACAATGGTCAAAATAAACTCTGAAGAATGTTGAACGGCATCACACACTTGCAGGAAAAGGGCGTGTGGGTGTTTTGGCACCACACCCTGAGATTGTTGAAGAAATCAAAAAACAGCTGAAGGATTTATGGGAGTCTAACATAACTATTAGTCAAATACTTGGTCGCTCTATTGCATTAGCTGTGATTGAAGCTAGGAAATCTGAGCTCTTGAAAACTTTCAAATGCACAGAGGTCAGTTCAGTTCTACCTTAGTATTTTCTTTCATTTGACTGAGCAAGAATCTGCTTTCAGTATTACATTGGTCATTTTTTTGAAAGTGTCATGAACTGGACTGTGTGGCATGGCACATGTGCAGAAAATCATGTTTCTGATAATGCAGCTGTAACGGAGTCACACGTAGTACTAGCGTCAACAATGCTATAATTATCCAGTAGAGTATTACATAAGACAACATCTTATTTTCACTCTAAGTACTAGTCAAATCCGATACTGTGGTCTGATTTAGCACTTGTGTGATACACACAAGATAGTTCTAACTCGTAACTCAGGTTACATTTTTTTAAATCTTCTGCTATCAGCTTTAAACTCTAGGCTTGTTACCGACTAGGCAACTATCATCAAAACCTCTCGATTTTCTGTTGGCATCACATCAAAAATGTGCTTCCATGACTGGCTCTCTTGATCCAGATCCTCCGTTCCCAGCTGCAGACACAGGTGACCTACCTGTGCTTCAAGCTGTGAAGATGCAATCTGCGTCAGCATACCAACCTCTGCCAAAGCGGGACGAAAAGATTCCTCGCGATGTCAGTGCGAGCTTTGGAATGCCTGGTGGGCTATCCGTATCACGGATGATGTCCATTGTACGACCTGGTGGTAAACCAGGAGAGAGATCCGCGGTCTCAGGAGTGTCGCTGCCAGCGAGCCAAATGCCTTCATTGATGTATCTGGTATTGCCCAAGAGCTCGTCAGCTCATTCTGAGGGTCAACCGGATATTACCCAGTACTCGGAAATGGTACAAGGCAGCGCGTTTGCACATAGTACTCCATTCCGGACTGCATCTACTGAACGGCATTTGGAATATGTGGCCGATGCGGCTACTGAACTGGGACCGTCATCACTGACGACACAAGGACAGGCGCAAGGACCAGCAATAGTGGTCAGTAGGGAGGACAACGATGTCATAAGGTTGGAAAAGGCGTCAACAGTGCCTGGAATTCCAGAGTTGCACAGACGGGCTGGCAAACAGCCGCAAGTGAGGCATGACAGCCTCAGGAGAGTTATGGACTTAGAGTCCAAGCTGAAATCCTCAGATGATGAGGAAAGCAAAAGGTCGCATTCGACCTTGTCTATCCAGTTACAGCTGGTGTTAGACCAATATCCGTCGGTCACGAAGGAATCAACGCGAAAGCGTCTGCAGCTTTATGTAGTAAAGCACTTACAGTTGCTGGCTGCTAGGAGCCATGATGTACCCCGTGCAGATTTGAATGAATATATTGAATTGTTTGTGCGTATCTTCAAACTTGAAGTAGTTGAATACCTTAAGCGCAAAGCGGCGCGAGGGTCAGCAGTCTCTATGGCCACTCCGGCCAACTCAGTAGAATGTGAGATAAGTGTGCGCCGACGAGCGCCATTAATCGTGGATGCGATGGAGTTGCTCAATGCGCCTCCTCAGGCCAATGAGTCTCAGCAAGACTACATTTGGCATCAGAATGCCGCAAACTGTCAACGCATTGTTAGCGGAGTGCCTCAGCAGGCATTGTCTGAGGTAGAGACTGTGACGACAACTCCAGCAGAGCCAGAGGCAATACTTGCAGTGCAGAAGGTTAAGACACCTCAAAAGCAAGTTACTATCAAGGAAGAGGTGGACAAAGTCCACATTCTGGATGAATGAACGCGACCACAACACATAGTGCGACGTGTCCACCGAGTGGACAACTGGAATGAACACGTCAATTATCAGAGAATACGCAACCAGGACTTGCGTGATCATGGTGAGTCATTAATTGACAACCAGGGGGTAGCCTTTGAAGGGCGTGAGGGTGTAACGCCTGTCGATGACATGCGGCGACAATTTGCGGCTCAAACTGCTGAACCGGACAGAAACCCGGGTGGTAGTGATAATAGTAGTGACCACTACAAGTGTAGGGAGCCAATTCATCGCAATAACGATGGAGGAAGACGTGATCGTAGGAATGATGATCGAGACAATAATAATCGTCGTGATAGTGGCAGGTGGGCTGGTGGAGTACCAGCAGAGCCACAAGTGGGGCAACAGCCTACTCCACGGCCAGAACAAATGGCCAATGAACACCTGTTTTGCAGTCCCCAGGCATTTTCAATGCCCGCACCTCATGAATTGCATGAAACTACGCTGGGAATGAATGAAGCGGTCAGAATCCATATGGATCATATGCATGACCGTCTCACTCGTCTGGTGGATGACTCCCTTGGAGTCAGGTTTAAGTTCCCTGCTGGGGTAAGCCCCCGTAAGTCCGATGGTAAGCACATACGTGCGTACGCCGGAGGACATAGGTTCTCCCAACTGGAGGATTGGGCCATGGACGTTTGCTACCACCTAGCAGCCTGCTGCTATGGTGGGGATGACATGGACCAGGAAAGAATATTCGTGCTACACAAATTTATGGAGGGAGAGGCTTGGAATTGGTTCCGTCACCATGTCCTCCACATTAATCGCAACAAATCGCATTGGACATTTAAAGAAGTCCTGATAGGACTGTATAATTGGTTTGTCAACGCTGCTACGATGCAGGAAGCTCGTGATGTCTTTAGGAAGGCAGTGTATGATGCTAAGACTGGTGTCCAGACCTTTTATGATGACCTGGTGGGCCATGCACAGAATATGGCCGTCTATCCAGATGAATACACTATTCGCGAGACATTCCTGGACGGAATACCTGCAGACATGAGGAGGGCGTTAATATGCGATGACAATTTGTCTCCGGAGGTCAATACTGTGACCAAATTTTTGGCGCATGCCATCCGTTATGAGCAGTCGACACAGACTGCAAACTATTATGAGCAGCGTAGTTCACGCTGAGGAACAGTGAACCGTCAGGCAGTAAAGGTGGGAACTTTCCTGGCCAAACGGACAGATATGGAGAACAATCGCAATCCACGTTTTGTTGTCCACAAGTCAATCCCTGGAGGCCACCGGCCTCAATCGAAGCCTGCTGGACAATTGCCAGCGAAGGATAGTCGACCCTTTTCAGGTCAAAACCAAGTAGCGGCAAAAGGGGTAGTAGCGCCTGCAGCATGGATGGCAAGCAAACCTACTGGGGGCCCCGGAGTGGCCCAGAGAAGGACTGCTGGAGACTCTTTGGCATGCTACAACTGTGGCAGGAGCGGACATTTCACTAAGGAATGTCCTGCCCCTCCTAAGGCACACATCCGAGCAGCCCATACAGCTGCGGCACCTAGTGATGTTGTCAGTGACGACGAGGACAATGAGATCGTTGAAGAAGCGGAGGAAGAACCGCAGGTAGAGGCTGACGGGTCAGAAGTGGATGACACCGAGAGCATCCAGATTGATGGCGACAAATACGTCGCAGTGGATGTGTATGACAGCGACTACTATGCTCGTGATGATGAGGAGGAACACCTGTTTGCACTGACGGAGTGCCGTGGAGATCAGTGCGTCTGAATGAGACGCGTAACCCTGCAGAAGGCAACGAATAAGTTGCAGCGGCCACGCTATACTCCCGAAGAGAAGGAGTGCCTGGTCACATATGTTGATGTCAATGGACATCCAGCATAGACGTTGTGGGACTCGGGGAGTACCACTACGGGCATTACACCCCAGTTTGCTCACGTCAACGCGATTCACGTTCATGAACTGGAGGAGCCATTGATGCTCCAGCTGGGGACTGTAGGGAGTCACGCTATGGTACAGTTTGGCGTGAAAGTGAGAATAAAGATGTCAGGAACGTCGATGAAAGAATATGTGGATATAGCGAATTTTGATTGCTACGACATGATTATTGGTACGCCATTCATGCGTAAGAACAAGGTGTCACTGGATTTCGTGAACGACATGGTCGTTGTGAATGGTACGCCTTTGAAGGCGGAGAAAGTTGTGTTGAACAACACAGATGGTCGTTTGAGGCGCTATTGTGCAACTGAAAAGCGGCGTGATGAACGCAACTGACTAGATGGTCGCAGGAGAGCGACTGTACAGGAGGTGGAGGACAAACAGGCCCCACCAAAAAGCCTGTCAGCAGACTCGCTGGCTATACTGATGTCTGAGGAAGAGTTTCAAGGAACTCTGAAGAAGAGGAAGCACCCAGATGTGATTGGGTGTACCAATGGAAAGCCTAAACAGGCTGTACAGTGCAAGAATGAGCATGGTAGACGCGTGGTGGAGTCGCTGGAATGCCAGCTGACTAGCTCTTGAGTGAAGGTTGAGGACTTCGTCAAGGATGAGGTATACAGTACAATGGGAACTGTGGGTAGCACTAGGTCGTTAATAGACTGACCAGTGCCTCAGCCAGGAGTGCAATGGGCGTATGACCCACGAATGCCACAGGAGTGGAATGAGTTGGTAGCGTCAATGGTGACGCAGGCTATGGGAAGGGTGCAGGCAATCCAGATGGGAGAAGTGTACCGTCACGCACGAGAGGACGAGATTTCCAAAACATTGGATATCATATTTGACGGACTCTCGCTGAAAGTGAGAAGCGTGCAGTCGTTGGCGAGTACGACAAGGAAACAACCGATTGTAAGGTTGAATCCGGGAGATCTCACAGAGGAGCACGTATGTGCCTTACGGGAGCAATTTGAACCAAAGGTTCAACCGCGTATAGCACACATAGCAAAAGGGAAAGATAAGGCTGTGAGCCTTACAGAGGAGGATATTCCTCGATTGTGCCAGCAATGGCAACTGGAGTTTGCTGATATTGTCAATGAAGAGCTTCCTCCGTGGCAGGAGGTTAATCATGAGATTAACCTCATTGACAATAACAAGCAGTACAAATATCATTTGCCTCACTGCCTACGAGCACTACAGAATCAACTTTGTGAAAAGACGAATAGATACATAAACGCAAAGTGGTGGGAACCACGACCAGCAGTGCAAGCTGCACCATTACTTTGTATTCCCAAGAAGGATGGAACGTTAAGGACTGCATTGGATGCACGACAGCGCAATGATAATACAGTCAAGGATGTGACACCTCTTCCAAATCAGGAAGTAATACAAGAAGATGTCACGACAGCAAAGTATAGGTCGAAAATCGACCTCACAGACGCGTACAAACAGGTTCACATACGCGAAGAGGATATACCAAAGATGCTGTTCTCGTCCCTGATGAGGACGTTTGTAAGTAACATCATGCAGATTGGTGATTGTAATGCACCGGCGACATTTCAGAGGCTATTGACCTCAATCTTCCGAGATGTAATCGGGAAGTTTATGCACGTCTATTTAGACGATATATTCATATTTTCTGACACCATTGAGGAGCATGAGCAGCACCTACGAGTCGTATTTGAATAGCTACGGAAGGCCAGTCTCTATCTCAAATGGAAGAAGTGCGAGTTGTACGCAATGAGTATAGATTGTCTTGGTCATGTCATTGACGAGAAGGGCATTCACCCAGATACGGATAAGCTCGACCAAATCCGAGAGTGGCATACTCCACGCACATATAATGATATCCAATGATTTGTCGGACTTGTGAACTATATTGGCAACTTCTTGCCAGACATCACTGCATATACAGGGCCACTTATGGCCATGACCCAGAATGGATCCCCTTTTCACTGACGAGTTAGAAACACTTGCTATCCTGGAGGCCCTCCTAAAATGGGAGGATAAACTGATGGGATATAAGATCCACGTCATTACGGATCACAAAGCACTAGAGTTCTTCAAGACTCAGGTGCACCTATCTCTGCGACAATGTCACTGGATTGACTACATGTTGCGGTATCAGTTCGACATCACCTATATAAAAGGTGAATTGAACAAAGTCGCGGATTGCCTGTCTCGATATTTCGAGAGTGATACTCGAGATGACGTCCATGACGCGCATGACTATGTCCAGGCGGACAAACGTATTGACTCAGAGGGCGAAGATTTGCCTCTGCATCGGTTCCACGAAATCAGGGAACATAGGGTTGAGCTACGGGCCATGCGAGTGCAGGAAACACGTCGCAGTAAGCGACTGCATGAACAGCAAGAGACTCGCGATATCAAAGCCCAGGTGCTAGTGGATCATGAGGCCCCTCAGCCAAGTGAAGAGACGAGGCAAGGGGTGCCTACGAGAGGTACTGATATGATGCTCCAGCAAGCGCTGGAGTCACAGGACCATATGCCTGCACTGGCCGACTTAGGCAATGCGCAATTCCGCACACGTATTCAGCAAGGATACAAGGATGATAATCTCTTCTTAGAGATTCTGAACAATATCCAAGCGTATCCGCGCTTCAAGGTGGAGCAGCAGCTCGTCTAACTTACCAGACCCATGGGGTCCAAAGTCATCTGCATTCCCCAGGAGAGGTCGCTGATTACAACTATCCTGGACCAGGCCCATAGAGTAGTGGGCCACTTCGGAACTCAGAAAACACTGGACTATGTGCGACGCTGGTACTGGTGGCCGCAAATGGCCAAAGAGACGAGCCAATTTTGCTCAACATGCGAGCTATGTCAACAGTTGAAAGTATCAACATTGAAGCCACCGGGAAAGCTTCATTTGCTACCTATACCGATCAAACCTTGGAATTTGATCGGGATGAACTTTATAGGTCCGTTCCCCGAGTTGAAAGGCTTTAACTACCTTTGGGTAGTGATCTGCAGAATGACCAGTATGGTCCATCTCATTCTGGTGAGAACCACCATGACAGCGTCGGACTTGTCGTGGATCTATCTCAAGGAGATAGTACGCCTCCATGAACTGCCAAGTTCGATCGTAAGCGATTGAGATGCTAAGTTCACTTCCAAATAGTGGAAGGAGTTGCACAAACTGCTAGGAGCAAAGTTGCTCATGTCGACGTCGTTTCATCTGCAAACGGATGGTCAAACTGAACGCGCAAATCGAAATATTGTGCAAATACTGCGAGCGTTTGTACGTCCTGATCAGAAGAACTGGGTGGATAAATGTCCCCTCATGGAATTCGTGATAAACGCGAGCATATCAGAAACTACAGGGTATTCACCCTTTGAACTCAACAATGGCTACATGCCATCCATGATTCGTGAACTTCGTACGGACAAAGTTATTCATGTGGGGGTAAGGCAGTTTGCGTGCAACGCGCTAGGGAACTTGGCAGATGCCCATGATGCAATTATAGAATTGCATGTATGGCAGACCAAACATGCGAATAATCGCAGACGTGATGAGCCGGACATCGAGAAAGGGAGCCTAGTGTACTTTTCGATGAAGAACTTGAACCTGCCGAAAGGCAGGGCGAGTAAGTTGTGTCCGAAGTGGATTGGACCATATAAGGTCCTTAAGGTGGAGCTGAGCACGTCTAACTACGTGCTGGAACTACCCCATGCGCTGCAAGCATGCAGGATAGTTCCCAAGTTTCACGTGTCGCTGTTGCAACCGTATATGGCCAGTAGTGATGCGCTCTTTTCTAATCATGCAACTCCAGAGCTGTATGACTTTGGAACTGGCAATGATCAGGAGTGGTTTGTAGATGACCTCATAGGTTATCGGTGGATGAAGGGAAACCTCAAATTCGAGGTAAGGTGGAGCTTAGGTGATACTACCTGGGAACCGCTAGTGAACTGCAAAGACCTTGCAGCGATGGACAGATACCTAGAGTTGCAGGGCGTGAAACGCCCTCAACAGCTAGCGAAACGTGCATAGCACACGTGTGGTGGTGGAATGTGGACGAAGTCCACTTTGATAGCCGGTGACTAACTGGGTGGCTACTAATTGTGGCTGCTGATTGTGACTGTTTGTGTGACTATGATTGCCGGTGAGAGGCCAGGTGGCGTGTATTTGTGGTTGTTTCCACCACTAGTGGAGTTGGGAGATTGTTTTTTTTCTCCCTTCAGTCCCAATACACGTAGCGTACATGTTGCATTGTAATGGCCTATTGGGGGCCGCAAGAGAGTAATAAGAGCTGGCAAGGCTCTAGTGGAGGGGGGAGACCCCCGAATATACAAACGCGAGATTATTCTACTCAGTACCAGAGGCAGCTGCCATATCCGGCAGCAAGCCAGTCTCAGTCAGCGGGCGTGGTCTATCCAGGCCATGACGAGCCGCTTCCATACCAGATGCCCCTCCACTCACAAGAGATGGAGGTCGATGACGAAGGGCGCTATGGGCGCCCAGAGGACAGCACACGCCACAAGCGCTACTACCAGGAACTGTCGTCATGCTTGGCTGCATCGAATCTGACATATGCAGGTGTGGTGATGGGGCCGCTGTCAGTACCATGGGTGCATCGGCCCGTGGCAGAGTCGTATGGGGAGCCTGCACCACAAGCACAGAGGTTAGCAGTGTCAGACGTGCTGTTGGGCAGACTGGAAGCAGCAGGACAGCCAGTCCCTGCAACTGCATCCTTCCTGCAGGACAGTCTGGCCATGATGGTGATGGAGGGATTGCTCGACCAGATCGAGCTGATGAAGAGGCAGCGCGTCGCAGCGCTGGAGCAGATTGAACGCACATCTAAGCGCAAAATTGCCACGGTTGAGGAACCGACCGCCAAGGTCAAGAGGGCTAAATATCAGCCCAGTCGACTGGTCGACCCTTCACGGGCAAGGATGTCATTGGATGCGCAATTCGCGTGCCATGAGCAGCCTGCTCAGACTGTTGCTTCACCATCACGGTTACCCAAGTCGGGCCCTCAGGCCTCCTCAGAGTCGCTGGCAGCAGTCAGTGAACCCTTGGCAGGTCTGTCCCTGGGTCAGCGAGAAACCACATCATCCCAGGCCCCACCTAGGGGGCCCAAAACTGTCGCTGTGGCACCAAGAGCGCCCACTACCGTTATTCCTCGAGCTGAGCCTGGAGGGAGAACTTTGGCGCGAAATGCGCCTGCCCCTCTGGTGGCTCAGCCACCATTTGAATCATCCGCCCCGGTCAAGTCGGGGTCGGTACACCAATGTCGAGGCCGTAAGCCTCCTCTTGATGCCTCCAAGCTGGAGGTGATAGAGTTTCCGGCTGGCATTCCCACACAGGCCGGAAAGGTCTTGATGTTGTTTTTGTTGCCCGTTACCGTGCCGGCACCGCAGACACACTTTCCTGTGGTCGTCTTGACCACCGACCCTCGCTCTCCCAAGCAATATGACGGTCTGGTAGTGACCTCAAAGAATCGCTCCATGCCTGAAAAAGGCAAAGCACCCGTGGCCTCCTTATCTGACGAGAGCGACTATGGAGAGTCGAGCTCGGAGCATGAGGAGGAGGCAGAGGAAGAGAAATCGGCGGTGGACCAATTTCAGCGAGTATCGCGCAATAAGCGCATTGCAAAGAAGAAGGCAAATCGTGCCAAGGAGCTGCAGGCCCTCAAGAGGTCCGAGGATGAGTTCTTGGGGAGAATTCCCGATGGATTGGGGGTGAAGGTGTGGGGACCGCTCGATATCGAGCGAACAAACTTGTGCTTCAGAGGAGCACTCAGCCACTGCACTTATTATTCGTATCATTCAAATACCGTGCTGTTGGAAGCCGAGGCCAACTGGGCAGCAGCATATGAGTTTTTGTCTGGGCACCGTGCTGGCATTCCTGCCAGCGTTGTTTACAAGTATTCCCCTCACGGCCTTCCTTGCACGCCATTAAAGCTGGATCAGCTCTACAAATACTATTCAAACGAGCATGCTCCCCGTCACAAACAGGTTACCGCCTACCTCCTCATCACGGAGCTTCAGATGTTTGCCCAGCAAACCGATGAGTCATTACATGACCAAACAATGATGCTCCTGATGAAGGACCCGTGCTATCAAGATCTCGTCAACCCAGCCCAGGGGGCGGACGACCTTGCGCTCGTCGAGCGCTGACACATTCCGGGGTGCTTCCTGCGCATGAAAGAAGACAGCTCAACCGCACTGCGCGTAATGCGCGCTCAAGACTCCTCCACACCGTTCAACCTAGATCAGCTTGCGCAGTATGCGCTGATCTTTGGTCGTCTGGGGTTGGAAAACACATATCAAGGCATTGCGGTCGATCATGCCTACCGCATGCACTGGCAAACCCTCTTTGGGTTCGCCTTATGCCGAGCTCTTTGCGCTAACAGCGCAGCCAAGCCCGTGATCGTGCGGCGCATGACCCTCGTCATGGCCCGCCCGGGTCTTTACCACGAGGCTATCGCCTCTTATAATGCCATGTTTCCAGACCAGCCGTTTGAGCCCCAGAGAGGGCCCCAGCTGAAACTTCACCCCGTGCACATACCAGACGAATTTGCACAGAACTTTTTGGACAACGACGTGTTACGTGTCTTACTGCACAACCGGATCCCTGCCGACTGGGTGGACCACGTGTATACATACGGAGTGGTCTTTCTGGAACAGCAATTCCACGCCCCCACGATGTCTATGGACATCTTCCGCGACATCGACGACAAGTGCATGGAGCGCTTGAACAAATACGGTACCCCTTCTGCAATCCCACAATGGGATGGCTGGCAGGAGATGACCGAAAACGATCATTATCGTCTTATGTTCAAGCACAACGAGGAAAGTCATCTTCCCAAAAACCCTGAGGCCAATGGCCTCTACTATCTCATTGGCATGGACCCGAACCAGGTCTGCCTCCTAAAACGCACAGCAGCGCATGACCTGCCTACAGCTGACATGGACCCAAGCCAGGTCAATCTACTGTCACGCACGGCAAAGCATGGTATGCTCACCACCAAAGCTATAGCAATTAACATCGCACTAACTGAGTCTATGGTGGTAGACACGCCTGTAGTCGAGGGGCCTATCACCCCACCAAGGATGGAATCAGCGCCTCTCCCTTCCGCAATTAACGTCGCACTGGAGGAGGAGTCAATAGTGACGGAGATGGGAGTGGGTGCGGGAGCATCGCTGGACGGGTCTTAGACCCATATTTTGTTGTGTAGGTACCTCAGAGTAATTCACTCAAAACATCTCAGCTGATACGCACTCCAGAGTTGCGTGTAGATACAGCGGACCCAGAGGAGGGGTCAATCAATTTTTGTTTTTTTTTTATTTTGATATACATATATTCATACTGCTTCCACTGCTGGTGCAACATGCACACTTGTCTGATAAGGACTGACGCCAGTGTGTCTAGATGACACATCTACGCTGTGAATAAATGCTAACGTTTGGCACCACGCAATACGCGTGTTATTCATCGGGTGTTTGCACTATCGTGCACCCTACCTCTTGCTCCAACTTCCTTCCTAAGACCAAGTATTCGGTCTCATTGGGGGGTATGTAACGGAGTCACACGTAGTACTAGCGTCAACGATGCTATAATTATCTAGTAGAGTATTACATAAGACAACATCTTGTTTTCACTCTAAGTACTAGTCAAATCCGATACTGCGGTCTGATTTAGCACTTGTGTGATACACACAAGATAGTTCTAACTCGTAACTCAGGTTACAGCAGCTGAGCTGTGTAAACAATGTGCATTCCGAATTATTCATCTCATGGTTTTCTATGAGATTCCACTTGAACTCCTGATCAATATGAATCAAACAGGGATTTTTGTTCTGATGTCTTACAACAAGACGTATCATGACAAAGGTGCTAGACAGGTTGAAACTGTTGCCCATGATGAGAAGCATGCCTACACATTATGTGTTGCAACATCAGCTGCTGGCAATATTCTTCTATTTCAGCAAGTCTAGTTAGGAAAAACTAAAGCATCACTTCTATTGCCTCAAGCATCAAGATATAATGAGGCTATTGATCTTGGAATTTGATTTGTTACAGCTGATAGCCCCAAAAAGACAAGCCACTTCAGTACATTGAAAACAATGAAGGAATGGATGATCGACATTCTACTCCCATATGTGAAGTCAATTATTGAGATCTACAAACTTTCTGCAGATCAGAAATCAATTCTTCTTATTGATTGCTATCCTGTTCATATCAGCCTAGAGTTCTGCACATATGTTTTTAACGAGCACCCAAATGTTTTTTTGATTTTTGTGCCTGCCAAATGTGAGTTCAGCTTTTGGCTATTCCACTATACCCGGAACTTAAATGGCTACAGGCATAGAGATTTTTCAACCAGCAGATGTTGGCATTCAACACATTCTTAAACATTTTTTATGCCAAGAAGCACTCAAGTATCTTGTTGCTTGTTACAAAGTACAAATTGCCAATGGTTTTACACCAAACAAAATCAAGGTCACAACATCACTTCCTGCTCTTTGTGATGCCTCAGTATAGCCTGTTGTTGATCTTTTTAAATTTTTACAAAGCTATACAGGTTGTGAAATCATTCAAAAGGTATCAACCATATATATTAATGTTATTCATTCTGAACAAGTTTTTTGCACTATAGGCCTGGGAAAAGTGTACTGTTGGCAACCTCAACCTTGGAGAAAAGTGTTTCAGTGATTAAAACACCAGATCTGCCTATCGTGCATATTATCTGAAAGATGCAACATTTCAAAAGGAAATTGAAGACAGAATCGGAGTTGTTCCAAGAATGGAGACTGAAACAGTCGATATGAATGATCTCCTCTGTGAACATTCAGAAGGTGATGACATGGATGATACTGACATGCCTATTAGCTGTGTTACTCACAAAGCTGTTGGAATTGAGGTGGATAGTCTGGAGCCTGGTAAATATTGTGTTGATTATGGGTCAGTGGTCAAGGATGATGAATCCGGGATTTTGCATGCTGGTAATAGGGAGGAAGATATTTGGGCATATAACAAAGATGGGATACTGTGGTCAGAGGCTCTTTTGGATGAAGAAAACAATTAGAGACACTTTTCTTGCACTGTTTTCCATTAAAAATTCGCAAAAATACAGGTTTAAAATTTTTGATTTTCAACTAGCAACTCCCCATGCATTATGCATTACTTTTAGGCAAATAAGCAACTCTGGAAAGCTGTATTATGTGTTACAGTTGCAACCATACAGTCTGCTACAGTATTCATACTTCCACTATCTGTAGTAGTTCTTGCACTAATTGTATAAAGACTAGCAAATACCAATCGCGCTGACCTTCAGAGGCAGCGCAGAGAAATAATCGGACCCACATTTGACAATGCAAACCAGAGGAGTGTGGCATCAGTGAATAAGAGACCTGCAGATAACACGACTTAAGGATATCAGGATATCAAATGTGCATTTGTTAGTAAAATATATGTATGTCTTGAATTTTGATGCAAATGATTGTAGGAGTGGGATGGTGGGTGTGAAAGACACGATTAACGTGCTAAAGAATACAGAGAAGGTGAGAGTACAAGTAAAAGATGTTCCGAGGATGTGTGACCATGACACTTTGTTCAAAACATGTTTTGCATTCACTTTGTTCCTCCGCTCTGCAGACTGGCATTTTGAACAGTCCATGTTCCGGGTTCATGAAAAGTAGTCAAGTGTAATTAAGTCTGAATCTAATATACTGAATGTATACATCATCTGAATCATGATACACTTAAGTTTAGGTGGGCATTGGACCTGCATTTGACAACGTGAACTAGAGGGGTGTGGCATCGGCAAATAGGGGACCTGGATCATAGACAATCACGTATTGACGTAGCCAATAACCCCTCAGAAAGCGATGCGTCGAAGAAATCCTGCTTCTTGCAGTATTGGAGTAAGGAATTTAATGTATAGGGGTGCAATGAGTTCAATGTGACACCAATAGTGCAAGAAGGCATCTAATGTCCATCTGCTTAGAATTTTGACAATGTCTGGCAGGATATCTGCCAACAGTAGAAGTGTCGTGCCACCGATTCTGAAGCAATGTCCCAAAACCACAAGAAAGTTGTTTTGTCTGAAAATTAAATTAACTCGTCTGAGAAATTTTTGTTGGGTTAGAATGGAGAAGCCACTGCTTGTATTTTGATATGAGGCTATGCATTGGGCAGGGGCAGCAAAATTGGTGGATTGGTGTAGAAGTAGAGCATTGATGGGGTCTATGAATTCCTGTCTAGTCAAAATGATGTCTTCTCCCTGTCAACCACCCATTTTTGTATTAGGTAGGTGCAAGGTGCAAGAAC
>QGOA01004240.1:0-17100 GCA_003313075.1 Termitomyces sp. MG16
TTGATGTGAAAGACCCTCAATGAGGATGAACTGGGAGAAAGCAAACGGAATGAGGGCAAAAGGTAATCGTGGGAGAGCTGTAGCCAATGTAGGGAAGTGATTTGCGAATATAACCCATTTCTTTTTGGTATACTGTTGAAACGACACAAGTCCATCGGTTTTTGGGTCTTTTTGAGTCATATCAGTGCTGTTTGTCATTGAAGGGCCTTCACCGCTGGTATGGGGCATCACTACATCGAGTCGTGAAACAATCCCTTCATCTTCATCCCCAGGGCCAGTCGGGTGATTGTGAAAATGAAGTTTTTCAGGATGAAATTGTCTTGTGGAGAAGCGATAGTGATCCCATGCAAGGTCAAATATAAGTTTTGCACCTGCAAAGGGCAAGCTGATTTTCCAAACATCGACCTTGAAGAAACTAACAATGATGATGACGACAAGGCAGCTACCAAGGACGAAGCTGCCGACCAAGGCACCAATTGGATCGCGAAGGACGTCACGAGGGTTGAGATGGGTGGGCCGAAGAATTTTGCGTGGAAGATGTTTCTCGGAGCGGAACTGAACGAACAGTGCGAAGAAACACGACACCGAACATGCGAGAAAGGGGAGGATCGTGTACGCAGTGAATGCGGCGTTATTGACAAGGAAGCCCTCACAAATGACGACATTGGTGGGATTGCCAACAAACAGGACCATGCTTGATGTATTAGCAGCAGCGAACTCGGACATCAACCAAGGCAGTGGTTCAAGTTTAACGGCAGTAGTGTAATATACAAGGAAAGCCGTTCCAGAGAGAATGACAGGATCGTTCCCCAGCAACATACTGATGACGGTAAGCATGGCGTAGAAATAGAAGAACAACCTGCGGGTGTGTGAGCCCCCCTTGTTGCTAACCCAGTAGGCGGCGGCTTGCAAGATCCCGGTAATGTCCAAGGTTATCGCCATGTAGGCCAAAGTAATGAAGAGAATCAAGATGTTGTATGGCTTGATGTCATCTATCATATGAGAAATCAGTGTCTTCTCTGACAATCCGCCACAATGGTCTACACACCGGTTCCAACAATTCCGTTTCGTATTTGAGTAGCGCCGAGACACTGTGCTGCCCAAAGAATGGCAATTGCGATAATTGGAGCAGTTGTGAGGTTGATACAGACTCGACGGCGTCCAAAGCGAGGCAAACATATTGAGAAGGAAACGGGGTGGATTACGAATATGGCGGAGAGGAGGAAGAAGACAAGAGTTACAATTGAAAATCGATCAATCATGCTGAATAAGTAGGCCACCGAATTGTTCCCTTTGGATTAGAATGTGACTCGCGGTCGCGGAAGCGCCGACTTCCCTTTCTGTTGCCACTGAACAGGGCCTTCGTGAAAAACCTGTACACCTCAATGTCTGGGCGTGGAAAAACAACCTCTCTCTCCTCATCAATTTATGGAAATGGCGATTATGTACCTGATGCCATCATGGGTGTCATGCCTCCCGATTTTATTCCGATAATACTGAGGTTGATACAGCTTTTGCAAATTCGATTCGATTTACTTGATCAAGTTACACAACAAAAGAAGGGATTTACTCATTGTTTCTCTGCTACTTATCTTTTGGAGATATCATCAACGTGTTGCCATGTCAAAGAAAATCGTTGATCCCATCATATCGGTCAACCCTTGGAAGCGAACCCGGGTCCTTTAGCGCTACAGTGCCTGAAGAAAACGCTTGCTTTCTCCATGTCTTCTGGCTCCCTTCAACTCTCATACTAAGGCATCTTCCTCTTGTTCTACGGTCATCTCTCTTCCCATGAACTCAAAGCTCACCGGTGCCATGCCACCGTTATCGGGCCTTCGCCGGAAACATCGGCCCAATTATACAAAAGCTTTCGAAGAGGAAAAGAAACGTCTACCAATACCTTCGCATCGCCATGCCGCTCCTTCTGCTCCATGGCCATGGGTAGACATCCACGACGGTTTGTTTCTTCATCACCTTTCAGTGCCATTAACTAATACTATGCTGTGTTGTTTAGATATCGATCCTGAGCAGTTGGAGTCTGAAAAGCCTCCTGTTCCAGATGAATGTGACCATACAACGTGTAATCAACGTGGTGGTTGCTGGAGGGAATACCCACAGTCCCTTTACCCGAATTGGACAACCACACAGGTTGAGAAGAGCAAGATTTCTGATGCGATTGTTAATTACAACAGGGCTGCCCCGTGTAGAGTCTACCACGTCGATGTTAACAATGAGGGACTCTTCACAAGTCCTGGTGTAGCTGAGATGGAGGAAGGCAAGGAGAGTGTGTCGTGGAATCGCATTAGTCAAGCCGAGGTATGTCCGATGTACTCTGAACGAGTGGCTTAATCTCTGTTGGCCGTTTCCTTACATATGGCTCAACAAATGTTGTAGAGGCCTAAAAATCTGCGAGTACGGGCACTGTTCTTGGAGAACTTGTCCGGCCCGGTTCTTCAAATGCTCGGAACAAAGTGGGTTTTTCTCTAACTAGTAACAGTCTAGCCTCTATTCAGCCACTAATTACAGCATCAAGGTACGATATAGAACCATTCTTCTGGTCATCTTCTCTCAACTGGATTCCATCACGGTACCAAGAACGGCCCGTCGCTGGCGAAGGAGATCGTGAGTTCTACGTTTACGAAGGCCGCGCTTTCATTGACATTTCCGGCTTTTAGATATTACTATCACGCTGACGTTCCTCAAGTCAATGGATGGACTGTATAATAAAAAAGGGTCGCAGTCGACAGAGTCTCTCTCCTCGATTGAGTCGATTGAGGACCGCCTGACTCTCAGTGCGCAGTTCCTTTTATAAAGGGCAACCTATCACTAATACCGATTATAGCTGAGCAGATGATTGATACTCAAGCCCCTTTGCGATTACGATCCAGTGCGTGTTCTTTTAGAAAACAAGTCATTACTTTGGATTCACTTGCTGTCTAGAGCGGCGAGTCCTTGTCTTAGACTTGCTATCCGTTCACCTTATTAGGAGAAACGATGATGGTAGTACAATCATTTCCTATCACCCAAGTATGCCATACCACCCTGTAACTGAGGCTAGTTACCTTCGCGATCGGATTCGATATGCAGGCCAGAGCGTGTACTGGCAGTTGATCTTCCAGAAGTCGCCAGATCCCACTTTTGTACTTCTGACTTTCGTTTGGCATGCTCTGTACGCCTGGGACGAGGCCCTTGAGCATCTTTATAACCACATTTGTTGGCTGGTTAGTATTTTGAGTTAAAGTTGTTGGTCTGGTTGAACACTGATGTTCTTCTCAGGAAACTAAAGTCATTTCGACTAACGACATGATACTTACTCAAGAACTCCATGTCATTCGCGCCCACCATCTCCACTATTCATCTCTCTTGGAAGATTTCCAGAAAACAGTGGAGTTCATAAAGAGGACGTATAATCCTGCCATGGATTCGGTCTCACAAAACGAACGGGACTACAGCGCAAAGCTGTTGGTTAGGGAATGCGATAATCTACTGAGCGAAATTGATCGACTGGAGTTGGGTTGCAAAATGCAGGACAGACGCTTGAAGAATGTCATGAATCTTGTAAGACTCTACTTCTGTTACTCAGGAGCTGCTTTTTACATAAAGATAGGTGTTTAGCAGTGTCAACATTCAGGATAGTAAGCGGATGCAACGAATGACGGAAGCTGCCGTCAAGGATAGTGCAGGTACGTCGATTCCCTCTGATATAATTATCTTTTGTTAATTACTTGCATCTGCTTTAGCGGTAGGAGAAACAGGATATACACTACTTCTCAATACTTAACCTTCAGACAGATGAAGCAAATTGCCTATCTCACCATGATATTCTTGCCTTCGTCCTTCGTCGCTGTATGCATGTCTTATTACAGTGATGGCGAGATCCTCATCCCACATTTTATCAGGCGGTTTTCGGCATGAATATCAATGATCTCGTCCCTGACACCCTTGGAACGCTCGCTCACTATTTTGAAGTCGCCATTCCACTTACGTTGATTACTATATGGGTCGTCGTCACCTTTCAAAGCAAGAATATCTATCCTGAAGGGACAAGTCTCTTCACACGTCTAGGCTGGCCTGTGCAACTCTGTCTCAACCTCCTCAATTACAAGGACAGTAGGCAGTCTAACGAGAACATACCTATGACGACCAAGGATGTGCCGCCCTCATAATCATTCGACACTGAGTCTGTCTGGAGATGACAGATGAGTGCTAAGAATTTTTCCTTCTTTCCTGGATTCGGACAGTTTATGGGACTTACGATCATCATGATTTATATGACCACTTTCATGACGCTATAGGGACTGTATCTATATAAACTTGTATCTAACTGACGACCTTGGTTAACTTCTTCGCTCCTACACTATTGCCTGCCAACGGGAAGCTTTCCAGGCTCATCACTAGTTTCAACAAAGTGTCGTCTCGTTAAAGAGTGCACATTAAGTAATTCTGTTCATTTCAAATAGTTCCTGACGGATGTAGTGACACTTAGGCTAACTTGTAGGGAGGAACACTCGCCGTGTCGTTGATTCGCGATTTCATCTATTGACCACTTTGCAGCAGGGACAAAGTTCACGTATGATGCCAACGACACACCTGCCACGTGTTTCGCGAGAGCATTGAGCATTAAATATAGGGAGATCAAAAATGGGACATGCTGTCATACATACCTTACCATAGTTAAGTCTCTGAAAACTACTAACACCTGTCTTTGCAACTCACAAGTCCTCGATATCCTCAGGGCTGGCTCAATTCAGGTTCGGCGAGGCCAGTTGTGCCGATACTGATGCATGTGTAAGCAACTGCAGTAAATATCTAAAACCAAGAGCGATGAACACAAGTCGAAATGAATGTGAACTACGGAGCGAACATTTCTCCAAGACAGACGCTAGCAATTCAATGACGCTATCACCAAACTTTAGTCCTTCAACAGCACGCAGCTGGATGATCTTTCCAGCTTGATCGCGCGTATAACCGCCGGTTTTCACGACCATACATTTGTCGCCTAATCGAAGAAATACTGTCACAATTTAGGAATTTATTACATACCGACTCACGGGATTCACTGATATACCTCGAGGAGAAACAATATCCAACGTTCTTCATCAAACTGTTTGTCCACGATTCGTGGCCAGAATTACAGTGGGGTGCCATCGGACTCTCGAGAAGCGCGTTCAAGTGGGTAAAATACTCGATATCTAACATGTTGCTTTACATTTATCAGCTGCGTTGCTTAAAAGTACTTATGATGACATTTCAAAGTATGAAGTCACCACCCGGTTCACTCAGTGTGCAAGGACCTCACATTTGCGAATGACCTGTTTTCGATGCAGTACAGTCTCATCGTCGTCCATTCACCTCATACCCTGAGCTTTCAAATTTCTTCAATGAGTGGCATGCGATAATGGCATAAACCAAAAGAAATACCCTCTGGGGATTTTAAAGGGAAAGAGCATTTTTATGATTCTGAACCGCTTATAATAACGCCTCAGGATGTCAATCTCCGAAACATATATGTGGATGAAGATGGCCACCTTTAGATAATTGACTGTAAATAAGCAGGAGCTATACTATCTGGTTTGAGTATACCACAATGAAGATGCATAATGTGTAGAGGAAGACGGGACGAATAACAAGGTCTGGAAGATATTGATACCATTTATATACGGACCATATTTCACGCAGAGGGACTGGATGCAGGGCAGTTTGTACTATCTTTAGGAGATCGCTAGTAAGCTCGATTTTACAAGGTGTTTATCAATCATAGATTTGATGACACGAGCGCTGATGTGATGAAATCGACAATGTCATAGTCGCATGGTCGATTCACTCGCGATGAATGCAACTTGATTGTCGTAATGGCCAACTTTCGTGCATTCAATTCGATATAATGTACCGTGAGCACCAATAAGATTTGCCCGCAAGAATTCTTTATTATTCCGAGATAGACGAAGCCCGAATTGAAGACCTTCGATAGTAGCGCCGGCACGTTGCAAGAGCCCCAGACTAATCAAGTTCGCACCCAAGTTTGGGATATGAAGAACATCACGAAGTTGTATTTCGTTAGCACCAGTGGGAGAATGGGTTCTAAAAACGATGGAGCCCATTCCAGATACAGGTTCTTTGTGTGAACCACCAACGAAGATATGCTGATTATCGGTTTCACGATATTCAGTGAAATATGATTGGTCGGCTATCATATGACAAGATGCCGCACTGGCGAGCAGTAAACCGGTCGACATTTCGTCGCTTGGGACCATTGATACTTCTCCAATTTCGCGACTTTGATTTTGGACCTCATTGATAGATATATTGGCATTCCCGACGATTTTAGGTTTCCTCGGCTTTGGACATTTTGGGCTCCAATGACCCTTCTCGCCGCAATTATGACATACGCCATCAGGTTTGGATTCGCGATTAGATTTTATCTTTCTTTTCGTAGATTTCGTATCCGGTTTCCTCCCACTCGAAAACTGGTCTCCTTCCGACGGAAAAGCCAATGATTCGGTCGTTAAATTGTCTTCGAGAGTGATGCGCTCAAAGGCTGACATTAACTCCACAGACACATTATCCAAAGTCAGCGCATTGCCGCGGTACAGCAAGTTTTGTTTTATGACTTCCCATGTGGGGGAACTTGGCAACGAAAGCAGGATTGCGTTAATGATCGCATAGTCATCGACTTTATGATCTGCTTCGATGAGTCGGCGTCGTATATTCAAGTAAAAACATATGTGATCAGACATGGAGGTATGTCCGTCCCATTTCTTGGCATATAATTGCTGATAACAGCAATGGACGATTGCCCCACGTTGCTGGTAAACATAGCATTCATGCAGGTGATCCCAGATTGCTTTTGAATTTTTGAGATTGAGAATTGATTTGCGTTGGGTATATTCGATTGCGTTTCGAATTAACACCCTTGCATCGTGGTCTTTGCTGAGCCACCGATCGAATCTGTCGTTGGCTCGTTCCCATGCCTGGTAACCACTCGATTGTAGGACATCAAGCAATTCTTGACCATCCTTTCGAACAGTGACAGGACGAATGCCCGATGTTGGACAAATTGTCGTCAATAGACCTGGGCATTCACTGGGAAGCTCAGGTGGGCACTTGTCACGACCAGACACAACTCCCCACAATGACTTTTCTTGCAGGGCAGCTTTCATGTTGTCCGACCAAACGTGATAATTGGTCCCATTGAACTTCGCGAACTGCAGAGTATCCGAAGTCGATTCGTGGACATTGGGATCCATAACCTGACGCGGCATTGTAGAAAGCGATATATTCGATAATCAATCCAATTCAATAGAACAAATACGAAACCTGAAGTTTAAAAATCAAGGATGATTCATATTTCAGTATAGAAGAATTACAAAAGTGAACACACCTGAAGTTCGAAATCAAGGATGATTCGAACTTCAGTGCCCTGTATGTTTAAGTACACTATTCCGCTAAGACATATGATGCAAAACTCACACATACAATGTCATAGGTGGAGTTTTCTGAAACATAGTTCAAGATAAGAAGGAAGATATACAATTGAATTACGAAGACATTGTTATGTTCATCATCCGAAAAGTCAAACATCGTTTCCTTCCAACTTTTCGTAGTGGTAAAACATGTGGAGCTCTGTGGAGAGATTTTTAATGAGAGTGAGTAATCAACATAAAATAAATTTGAAAAACATAGATACGAGTGAGACATACGAAATTATTACAATGGCCGATGACGTTATGATACGCCTGTTTTCGCCGGAGCTGCTAGTCATTTTCCCTCGTCATCCCTCCAAGCTTGCCATGATATATCTTGGACTAGAAAGTCCTACAAAAATAGTCCGTGGCCGGGAGCAAGTCATTGTTGTTGATGATCTTTATTCAGCCGGCAGTCACATTGTGGGGCGTGGGTAGTGTACGTATGTATCTTACTCCTACTCATGTTGGGTGTCGTGTTATTGTAGTCGTTTGTGTATAATTCTCTTCGTTAAGTCGTGATGGATTCATAGATGTTGAAACATTCGAAAAAGTATGAGCTCCTACTAGTACCTTTTCGCAGAGCACTCTTTCACTTCGATTTGAAAACAGGGAACTCGCCAATTCGCAACTTCGTCGTCTGTTATTGGACATGAATTGTCTTCATTTACCGTAATACAGGGAATAATAAAGCACTCACTCCAAACGGGGTCAATGTCAGGGTTCTTTGTTTCCCTGTACAAGCGGGACTTGTTGGGGGAGGCGCTGCAAAGGTGTCCCCGGCAATTGCCCAATCGATAGGGCATGCTTTGACGGTGATCGATAAAGGCGACTTTCCAGAATCGAATACCGGGGAAGGCAGTTTTTTGGACTCATGAGGTGCATCCTTGAACTTAAAAGTGGCGGGATCAATGGCGTATTGCCAGTCCGCGGTCGCATCAAACTCAAGGTCTACCGCGAGTGGTTGCTGACTATTTTGTGCAAGAACCTTCTGACTGCGAGGGACTGCCAAAGGTCAGAAATAAAAGAAGAAAGAAATTGTTAGACGACTTACTGTCAAAGGCATAGTGCAGAGGACCGCGATGGACCGCGATGGAACCGTGTGGGCGATTTTCTGTTCGGATGAGAAGTGGCGATACGGCTGTGCTATGCTAGTGCTTACCTGTAGTAATCGCTGCTGGTAAGTGAAGTAGGAATTTAGTAGTCCCTGCTGCTGCTGCCACAGCTTGAAGCCCATTGGAGGGAGAAAGCGCTTTCGCAGCACGGCCATTGATTGAAATGGTACCACCGACAACCCAGCTTGGGATGCGGACATAATAAGTGAATGCAGAGGTGGCCGTAATGGTAGTGGTTAGGGTATCGCTGAATGGATACAGAGTATCGACATTGGCAGTTACTATATTACCTGTGATGTCAAAATCAGTCGTAGGTAAAATATATGAATTAATTATTGTGGTCACCAGATCCCAAGGTGACGGAAGTACTAAACGGTCCAAGGTAGAGGTGTACCAGTGATAATTTATCCGGGGTTGTGAGGAATGCATTGGTGATGAACTTTGGCCATCCTTGAGGATGGTTGACGGTGCAGCATCTGTGAGGATATGAATTTGATAGGAATGTGCTTGATATCTATGACTGACGGATAATTTGGTTCAAGGCCGAAGACGTTCGAATACGGACTTTAAGGCGTCATATATAGTACCAGGGTCGAAGAAAGAGACAAAACAGCTTACCCATCCAAAGGGAAGGGGTTACTAAAGAAATCAACGACTGATGAGCATAGGATTTCAATGCGACTCAGAGACTGAATTACTCACGGATTCATGTTCTGGGAAGCGATTTGATTTTGTTCTTGTAGATACTGTCTGGACCACATAGCTATGGTTATTGTGAGAAACGCGTCAGCCATTAAAGATAATTCAGGGACTCACATCCTGTTAAAGTGGCAGGAAGGGCATTGTAAGTTATCCTTTCGACCTAGGGAAGTTGATCTCAGGATCGATAAGTTGATCGAATGGTTGTAAAACTCACTCTGTCGGCAAACTTGGGGTCTCCGATGACCTGGTAGAGATATGACCCACTGCGAAAGAAAAAGATTAGCGCAGTTTACCAAGAACAGTTCAGACTCACGAGAACATAGTTTCCTCAGGGAAACTCAGTCTACGGAACAAGGAAATACGTACAAAGACTTACAACAACCAGACAAAGCTCCGTCCTAGCCGAAGATATTTGAGAGAAAGAAAGAGAATGGACTAGCGTGACCTTACCCTCGAACTGCCTCGAGCCCCGCCAAATATTCGTCTGCTGCGTAAATCCCTGAGGGTCGTCCGTGGTATTGGAACAGCAAGTCCCATCCAGAACTAGCCACGTCGATGTCTGAGAATCATCAGTTAGGACGCAGATACGAGCTGAGATTCTGCGCACCAGATTGGTTATGTGTGAAACGATAGGTCGCAGGCAGAGCTTTCAAGCCCTCAGCCATATTGACACCGTGCCACTGAATATGGTGTCAGGCCATTATATATATCAAGGAACCGAAATACGAACGGTCAACGCCAAATTGAACGGGTTCTATGTTGTGAGATGTATGAGCAATACCCATACACAAAGTATTCGATTGTTCTTACTCGCATATTTTCAACTACGCAAACACGGTTTTGAGAGAGGGATTAGAGGCCACATGATAATTGATATATTCCTCACCTGGGCCGGTGGGGAAGTACTGGGCCTGACGTCAGTATCTACACGACTTTCAAAGAGCAGAACCTGACCTCCTTTGAAAAGACTTTCTCCCAAGGGACTCCAGTCCATTTAAGCCTCTCCATGGTATCAACCAGTAGATCCTCTTGTCCATTGGGATGGTTATCATACAGCCTACAATTCATCTCGTCAGCTCCATTACATCCCACTATTCGTCCTCACCATTGCAATGAAATGACAAAGTCTTCCCAGCGTGTCGCAGTCCAATCCTCGACACCCTCACCTGCCTTAAGCATCGAGTTCGCCAGATTTACGAACTTGTACATAGCGGAGACGACCGAGTCCGTCAGCGAAGGGTCGAATTCCGTCATCTGGATAGCACCGAAAAGGAAAGGATACCTACATCATACAAAATAATTAGTTGGCGTCGTTGTGCGGAGACAGAGCTCATCGAACCTTCCCCAGAGATAGCGTGGTTTGTTCGTACCAACCTCTGGTCCAAGCCAGCCTTCAGATTCCTGGTGGTCCAGGACATAGGACAAAAATGCCGATGTCCTCGCATTTATGGCTGAACTGTTGGCGAGTACACCGTTAGGAACCATTGCGTTCTGTCATGTATTCGTGGACTGGGAGAGATAGGACAAGGAATCAACGAACAAACCAATAGCTCCCAGCTGGGATATCCGTCTCAGTGTTGTCGAACGCCATAGGAGAGTGAGTTACGGACCTTCTTCAAGGTTTGAATAGTACGATGGTCCTCCCATCCAATCTGTCTGCGAGACACTTGGTTGCCCTGGGTAAATCAAGCTATGATATGCCTATAGTACATTCCTTACTAGTCGTAGAATTCATGCAAATGCCCGGCCAGGCCATTAGTCTGAACAAGAAGCTGCAAAGGGAAGATTCGTCATTCCCGGATCGAAACCCTACGACCTCTGCTCTGGTACCTGATCCATAAGCCATCCCGCAGGCCTGACTTTTCCAAGCGGTATCGTGAGGAACTTCTTTGGCGCAACTGCACGATTGATCAGGAACCAGTCAAGATTATACTTGCACCGCGAGCTATAGTAGCACTCACGCTGGCCAAAAACCTGCGCAGGAACGGCGAGACAGAGAAGACCCAGCAGTGCTTTCGCAACTCCAACCATTTCAATATTTACAATAGAAAGATCTAGTTCTCGTACAGTCCGTATGGACTTTTATATACGATGCTAAAGTCTTCGCACGGACCGGCCGCGTCCCGCCAAAACGCCCCTGTGATTTGCAGGCGGATTTGCAGAATTCAGAGAAGGTAGCCGAAGAAGGTATACTGTGATAGTGTCAAGGGTATAGAGAGTACATAGCCCATACAGTGGAGCAGACTTTAACGAAGTGGCACATGCCAAGTACAGGTGACAAGGGACAGGTGGTGACAAAAGAAGGAGCAGATCCATATGTCATATTCGTCTTCCATTCATCTAGATGATGCGAGGGGGGGCCGAGGTTTAGAGAAGAAAAGAACGTGTCAAGGAGGTAGAGGAGCTCGGATCCGGAGAAGACCCTGGAAGGTTAAGAACTCAGGTGGTTGGTTTGATCGAACGGGTTGATCATCCGGTGCCGAATCCTTTGCTTTAATTATATCACGGAGCAGACGGTACCAACGAAGAAAGCATTCACAACAAGATTACGGCGAACAAGGGCCTGACTAAAAAGTGATTCAGAAGAATCAACGAGCCATGTGGGAAGGAAATAAAAGAATAAAGAGGATGTAATTACTCAACTTGCTCATTGACAACATTCAGCAGTTGTCTAATTGAAACTTGACTTTTTGATATAGACGTTTTGAATTTTCAGCCTTGATACAATTCAAATCATTAACTTTCATAGATAATATTGGGAACACATTATTAAAACATGCCCTAGATACGACGAGTACTAAAAAACATGAAAGAAGCAGACGAATACACGGAGCTGGGAACACTACTTGGCACAAAGGCAGGACTAGAGGTTACGGCCAACCTGGAGAAAGTCGGCGGGGGGGGGGTGAGCGTTCAAGAAGACAGGCAAAAATCGCACACAATAACCGCAACAGGGACCGTCAGAATAAGATCAAGAAAACAACCGAGACGAAGGAGGGTGGTGAGAACAGAGGTGGAAGAGGCATACGGGCGAGGACGAGGACGAGGAGGGTAATAAAGGCAACACCGACAGGAGACCATGGACCACGAAACAGGCGCTGCGGAGGACCGGTGGTCACAGCACAACCTGCGTTCGGGAGAGCAAATGGATCACTGGACACTGAACACTGAAACACGGATTTTTCTCCCCTTGAGCAACGCGCATTATAGATATACTAACTCACCATACACCCCATGAGACCCAGCCCGGATTATTCACCATTCCACGACGGTACAAAAACATGTTTACAATTGGAGTTGAGTGCCTGGCATCCCTAACGAGGGGCGTATTTTGACGTGTGACCTGGGTGTGACTTTCAGCTCGCGATCATCTGGTTTTCCCGCTTCTTTTCTTTTGGTAGCAATTTTCGTCGAGTTTGTCGGTTTTCTTTCTTCCTAGTCTGCAGATACAATATACAACTGTTTTCCTTGTAGTTCTCTATAGCTGCTTTCATTGATCGCAATTTCGACACGATTATTATTTATTCTGTTTTCTTTACTCTTCGGCTCTTTTTTGCGTTTCTCTTCATCAATCACTCTCCTCTCCTCTTCTTGCTCTTTGCTCTTTCTTCCTTTATATGTTATTTGTGTTCCATGGCCAACCGGAATTAGGGAATTAACCTAACCACCATCGATCAATCAATCTGAATCCTCAGAACCACAAAACTCACCAAACACATCGAACAAAAGGTACTGACTGTATCACATCAACAAAAATACTTACACTACGACTCACTAAATACCACAAAAAAACCCTTCCCTCCCCTCCGAAGAAAAAAGTAAAAATAGTAAAAAAAAAACTAGAGCTCGAGATAATTTCACCATACATAGTACTTACAATCACGCACGCACGCACGACAGACGCCAGAAAAAAAACAATCCCCACCCGGGGTGACTACAAAAATTCATCTATTATATATATATATCTTTCACGTTCACTTTCACGTTCACGTTCAAATTCACGTATTCGCAACCGCAACCGCAATCACGACCCACAATAACAACAACCACTCGTCCACGCATCCACGGATCCACCAAACAATTTGTCCCCGCTTGTAAAACAGCGGCGAGGGGGACGATACAATGTAATATCACGCCGTAGGAATTCGAGGGCGGGCGGGGGTTCTCCAACCACCCTCCGCTCCCTCACAACTCCACAACTCCACAACCCCACCCCACCCCACCCCACCCCAAACGCAACGCAACGCAACCCAAAAACCCAACCCGCACCGCAACCCACACACCCTACCAAACCAACCACTCTCCATACATATTCGGTCGTTCCCCACGCACATACGCCTCAAACGTCCTCTTCAACACCGTCGACCAATCCAAATCACGCTTATCCGCCACCTCCTCTTCTCTCTCCTCTTCCCATTCCCATTCCTCCTCTTCTTCCCATTCCCCTCCCCCTTCTTCGTCCCCGTATCCGCGTGCGCGTCCGCTTCCACTTCCACTTCCGCTTTTACTCCCACTTCCGCTGCCGCTTCCGTACCCACGCGAGCGCTCGCGCTCCCGCTCGCGTCGGAGCGCAGCGCGCGCAGAAGTCTCGCCTGCTTTGAAGCGCGGTCCGAGGTCTGGCCAGTTCCGCGAGGGGTCAAACGGTTTCCACCTGATGATAATGATGACGGTAAGAGCATGAGAAGCGTGCAAAAGAAAGACGAAAAAAAACAAGAAACGAGAAACGAGAAACGAACGCACCAAAAGTTGTGGAAATGGTACGAATACGCTCCTTTGAAGAATCCATCAAACCCTAGCGCCTGTGGCGCCGCGCTGTTCTGCGCGGGTGTATCGAAAAAGTCTGCGAACCTATCAAAAACCCCAAGATCAGAGAAAAGAGGGAACGAAGGGGAAGACAAAGACAAAGACAAACTCTGTGAAATACGGCTGGGGCGGTCTATCTCTCTGATAATTCTCCGTATTCAACCAGGCCGAATCAAAGAGTGCATCAGGGAGCCTGAGGAGGAGTGGCTCGAGGTACGCATCTGCCGTATAACGACTAACGCTCATCGGATGAAAATCCAAGCCATTCTTCAGCGCCGTCCTAAACAAAAACGTGCCAAGCGCGCTCCCCTTGTGCATCTTGAGCACCGCGGTGTTATATTTCTCAAGCCTCGACCAGCGGTAGGCGAACGCGCCTTTCCACCCCCACAGTTCCTCCCAGTCGCGCAGGAATATCGTGTCCGCGTCGAGGTATATCCCGCCGAACCGGTGACACAGTATGAACCGCGCCATGTCGGAGAGTATGACCGACAGCCGGTCGTACGACGAGGACGACTTTGAGCCCGTGCGTTTAAGCATATCGTCCTCGTCGCCGCTTTTCTTTATCGTCGTCGTCGTCCCCGACGTAGTCACAGAACCGGCAGTGCCGCTATCTGATCCGGCATCAACGTCTTTCTTGTCGTGGGGGACACTGATGACGTGTCCGCCCGAGTTGAAGAGGGTCTTGAAGCTCCGCCATTCGTCTTTGATCTCCGGCACGCCGTCGAGCTGCTCGGTGGTGTTCCACAGCTTGAACTTGATGACGTCTTTGAAGCGCGGGTCGAGGAAGGGCGATGCCCACGGGCTCGTCTTGAGCTGTGCGTACATGTCTTGGTACGCCGACGGGTTCGGGACGGACGCGGCTGGCCCGGGATTGATCCACAGCCAGAATTGCGGGCGGCACACGCGCGCGGTGTCAGGCCACTGCTGGAGGTGGATACCTGTGTTTTGGGTGTACAGGAAGGAGAGCAGCGCGAGGTACGGTTTGTCTGTGAATGGACCGGTCCAGAACATGTGGAATATCCTTGGGTTCTCTGGGTCGCAGGGCGACTGGAGGGACGAGGAGGGTCGGTACCGTTTTGGTGCGGGGAGGACGACATGCGTCTCCAAGGGGGTGTTGCGTTTCTTGACGAGACCTGCATCGGGGTCGGGTTCGGCGCCGGTGGGGACACCCAGTGGTTGTCGGGGCATATCCAGGGCGAGGTCGTGCTGGAGCTCAGTCGCATTAACTTCTGTGTAGATGTATTTCCAATCGTCGGTGTTTCCTCTCCGTGTTCTTCGTCCGTTGTCGAGTCCTCCGCCTATGCGCAGGACCTCCAAGCAATCTCGGACGTACTGGGGGTGCTGGTGAGAGGAGCAAGGGCAGAAAGGAGCAAACAAACCTTGTTTGCAGAAAAATTACAATACTTCATGATGGTGTCCATGTCGGCGACGCTGCCCGGCACCGGGCGGGGAGGGTAGGCGACATTGGGGTATACGCTCTGGATGTCGAGATAGGCACGTCTGGGACCCACACCATAAGTGACGGTGTCCCTCTCGTCATTGGAGAGACGGCCCTGATACGGGAGGGCAGGGTTGAGGGGAGCAGTCTTTAAACCAATCTGCTTTGGAACTGGAGAGAAGGAATGAGAAAGGGCGGTGGACGAAGAGTGAGGACGTACTGGGATGGGAGCTGGGAAAATGGCCGCTGGCGATTTCCCACTTCCATATGCGCTGGAGATGGTAGCGGCGGTAGACGAGGGTGGACTGGACAGCGGGGGGAGAGGGGCTCCAGTTCTCTGACCACTGGGGGGCGTCGCGGGAGCGGGGGAGGAGGAGGAAGGTGAGGAGGGCGGCACAGGCGAGGGCGAGAAGGAGGGGCCGGCGGGAGTTGCGGCGGGGCTGGAAGGGCGGGACATTGGGGACGAGGATGCGGAGGCGGCGGGTGTTGACGCCGGGAATGGGGAGAGTGACAGGACGAGTCCATGCTGAGCGGTGGATCTTGTCCTCGACAGGCGAGACGTGCTTGGGCAGGACTCCGTTCATCCACAGCACACGCAAATTTTCGAAAGAGACGTGGTTGCACAGCCACTTGTATTCCAATCATTAATCATCTACACTACGGTCTTTTTCTGCACATTCCGCGGCACCTCCTTCACAAACGGCAGAAACCCCCGTCCCTGCATGTACGGCCGCAGCACCTCGGGGACAACCAGGCCCTGTGTTCGTCAGTCTCGTGTCCACCGTGCAGCTGCGTCACCCACCTCGCTTGTCTGGTAGTTCTCCACCAGGCAGCACAGCGCACGCTCCGTCGCACACAGCGTCCCATTCAGCATGTGCACATACACCTTGCGCGTCTGCTCCTTGTTCTTGATCCCGCACCTCACCTCCAGCTTCCGTGCCTCTGCGCTCCCGTCAGCCGCCATCCACCCAAAAAGCAGCAAGCAACTCACGATAATCCGTGCAGTTCGACACCGACACCAGCTCCTTGTACGCCCGCTGGAACGGGAACCACGCCTCCAGGTCGCACTTTTGCGCCGCAGCGAGGTTCAGCGCCCCCGACACGATCCCCACCACGCGGTACCTCAGTCCGAGGCTCTGGTAGAACCCTTCGCTGTTCGCGATCATCGTATCAAACATCTCCCAGCTCGACTTGGGGTCCGTGATCACAAACTGCTCCACCTTTTCAAACTGGTGCACCCGGAAGATGCCCCACATGTCCCGCCCCGCCGACCCCGCTTCTTTGCGGAAACACGTCGAGTACCCCGCGTACTTGATCGGCAGCTGCGTCTCTGGGCTCTCGAACCATTCGTCAGAGTGGTACGCCGAGATCGGCTGCTCCGACGTCGCGATGAGGTACTTTTCGTCGTCCGACCCAATCACCTGATTGATCCACGTCCATGTCCGTTGAATTTGCGTTAAAAAAATGCCACTCTTACCTTGTACAACTCTTCGTCAAACTGGTCAAGCTGTGCCGTCTTGGCCATCTGGTCCTTGTTCATAAAGAACGGCGGCTGGATCTTCTTGTAGCCTTTCGCCCG